>PVIC010031181.1:0-21377 GCA_004025085.1 Thryonomys swinderianus | reverse complement strand
TACGCCCCTTATAACATATTCATGAAGTCTGGCATACATTCTTCCAGAGCCTTTACGTAACAATCTGACATGGAACTGCTAGGTCAGATGACCTATAGGGTTGTTTTTTAAGGGTCTCAGCTACATAGTGACAGTTGGGGTCAAGTACTGTACAGACGCAGACCGTGCGATCTCCTGCAGCCCCGTAAGCTACGATCACACACCTCTTCTCCCCCGGCCCAGAGCAGGGCCGGGGCACAGACAAGTCAAGTCACCAGCTCGAGGTTGCACACAGCTGATAGTTCGCACAGAATTTTAATCCAGTCTTGTAGCCCTAGAGTCGGCTTTGGCCTGACGACAGGCTGATTCTCTGACATGCAGCTATGAAGATGTGTCGTGTTCATTATAAACTGTATAAAGTAGAGATTAAAAGAGATGATACAGGCCCTGGGGTTCATACCTCAGTGGTTAAGCGGTAACACGCTGTGTTCCAGGGCCTGGCTTCAATCCATATAGCTAAAAAGTTAAACTGTAAAAAGATTATATAAATTAACATTTTATATTTATTCATTATCCAGATATATTTTTTCCAATAAAACTACTGTTGACAATAATGTTTTAGTAGGAATAAAATGACTGCAAGCACTCCCTTTTTAAAATGTCCAAGTCTATCTTGATTCAGTGCTGTGGTACTAAATACAAATTATCGTACGTGACAGCTGAAAATGCTTTCCTGCAAAGGTAGGCTCTGTGGGAAGAGACACAGCAATTGCTGTGGTAACTCATAACATTTATTTTTTAATCTCTTATGCAAGTTCATGTCTTTCCTTACAGTTTGGTTGATAAATGTTCATTTCTACATATAACAATAGGATTTCTATTCAAAGAAATAAGAACATGTCACACTTTTTGTGTTTCTAAGAAAATGACTGCAGGGGTCCCCAGCATCGCAACGGCCCCTCCCTTTCCTGCCGGAAGCGCTGCCCTCGCCTGGGACCCAGCAGCGGCAAACCCACGGCACACGTGTCGTTCTCCTTTTAAGACAGAAGACGCTAATGGGCGGGTTGTTTTTCCAAGCCAGAACCTCGGTATTCGGGTTTAAGGCAGTGTTGGTGCTGGGCGAGGAGGAGGTAGGTTCGCACTTGCCCGCTGGGCGCCGTCTCTGCAGGGTTCGCGTCCTGCTCCCGGCGCTTCGCCCGCCCTCGCTGCCGGGCCTGTGACACCCGCACCGCAGGACGCCACGGCTCCCGGCCGCGTCCGCGTCTTCCCGGGCTCTGCGGAGAGCAGCCCCCACGAGCGATGCGGAGAAGGGCACAGCGTGCTCCCTGCGAGCGGCGGGGAACTGGCCGGGCGGGCCCAGAGCGCGGCCCGCAGCCCAAGGCCGAAGCCTGCGCCCACCGGACCGCCCGTGCCGGCCGGGACAGAGGACGCGCTCCCCGCGGGCCGTCCGTCCGTCCGGCCAGCTCTGGAGGACGCACCAGAGGCGAGGCCGGCTCCCTGCCGAGCCCTGGGGGCCCTGGCGCTCCGATCCGTGCTGGCCTGGCCGAGCCGGCCGCCCGGGGCTCCGAGGCCCGGTGCACCCGCAGCCCAAGCGCCAGGAGCCGCGGTCCTCGGCCGGTCTGTGGAAACTCCGTTCGGGGCGTTTCCGAGAGGTTAGAAAATTTTAGCCCTGTGTTCATTTTCAAATGTGCAGATGCAAATATTATTATGGGAATAGCCGCGACATTTATTTTACACCGTGATAATTAGAGACATTTTCAGGTACTTGTTTCCCAAATGCTTTTGTAGACAAAGTTTCTGTCTAGAAAAGGTTGACTACTGTACTTAGTATTTAAAATATCACTTTAGTATGGGATAAAGTACATTTGCTGCTCCAAAACATATCTGCTAAGAACCGTACTACTCATTGTGGTGGTTGTTATAGAAAAATCAAGTATTACTTTTCTTTTTATTGTGAAATAGTTGTGAGGTGTTAACATCTCTTGAATATCCCTCAGATAGGTTTCCCAGCTGTTTTCATTTCCCTGTGTTTGCTCTCTCTCTAAATATGTACACACATCATTTTTGTGAACCATCTAAAAGTCAGCTGCAAACACAGTCTCTGTATCTAGACAGCTCAGCGGAAGCTCCCTGTACACCGGGACGTCCTCCCACAAAGTTGCTGGGCGAAGACCCCCCGAGAGGCGTTTGTCCTCTGGTCTGGAAGCTTCATTCAGACTGGAACGGTTCTTCCAACAGTATCTTCTCCAGCAAAATAATAAAAATAAAGATAACGTTGTGGATCTGCTTCAGCACCACAATCTGCACCACTGACCTGTCTCTTCTGTCACCTTTAATTTGGGACATTTCCCAGATAGTTTTGAGAAGTTCAACCAACTTGATGTGTTTTTACATGCTTAGGATTGAATGAGGCAATTTGACAGGAAAGACAAAAACAAAACAACAAACAAACAAACGAAAAAGCCACAAACAGACAAACAGACTCTGTGTTCTTATTGATGGATTTTACCAGTAGGTACCTGATAACACTGTTTAATTACTAATGATATTAATTTTGATCCCATGGCTAGAGTAGAATTTCTCACATATCTCTAGTGTAAAATTACTACTTCTTTCCTCCTTTATGTTTAATAGCTTTTGGGGGAAAGATATTTTGAGTCAATATCAGTATTCTCTTTCTCATGATATATTTGAGAAATACAATATTTTGGACTGCAAATTTCATAATATATTCTAATGAATGTTTCTCCACATGTTTAACAGTTTTTTCTAATCATCTTCCAATAATATTTGTAGCAGAGTATTTCAGCCTACTTAAAAATTGTGTTGTGCAGTAATTCAGATTTTACAAAAACATTGGTTCAAAACAAATATAAACTCTGAACAATATTTAAAATTTTTCAGAAGAGGTTTTTGAGTAATTGGTGAATTTAGAAAAAATTGAAAAGGTAATGAATTATCAAGAATTCAAATATCTAAATATTTCTCTAGAGTTTTGTCTTTATATGCTAAAAAGTTAGTTACTAAATGTGTTATTCAATGTTTTGGTATCTATAAGTACATTCACTGTCTTATTACTGATTTTGAGATCCTTATTGTAGAATGAAGTTGCTAAGATTAGTGGATGTAAACATAATTTTCAATAATCTTTGTGATAATTTTCATAGTTTTGAATTTTTGGATAAAATTCAATTAGACTTGTGGGTTTTTTCCTCATATATCCAGTTGGTTCTCATTATTTGCGGTAGTAACAGTCTATAAAGTCACCACAGTGAACTGGTGAATATTGAACAATATATTGCTCCTAAGGGAAATACAAGGTTAGGTCCCTGTGAGGCTTTGGCCACAATATTTTCATTAACCAATCACTGTACATTTGTTTAATTTGTCTTTCAGTTGAAAAACAACTTATTTAATATGTAGCACTATAACTCATGCTTACACAGGTTTATTTAACACACTTTTTCTCCGAAGGTACATCATAGTCTTGAACCTTGGACCAACAAACAGTATTTCAGTTCTTTAAACAGTGACCACAAAACCACAAAAAGGTGCAAAATATGGCACTAAATAGTTCAAGGACAAGATACTCATTTACAGTATTACACAAAAGAACAATTTCATGTTTTTTGACTTCAATAGAACATGCAAGTCAATTGTCTCAAACAGGGCCTATGAAAATGGTGCCTGGAACACAGCTCACGTGGGGCCCTGAGTTCAGGGAGGCCAACATGTCTAGAGCTCACAAGAAGAATACAGAGAGGACATTCACAGAGAGAATGCTCCAAAACTGAAGATAGTTCCTTGAAATTGGCTCAGTACTGATCAGTGCATGAATAAAAGGAAATGAGAGCCAGAGTAGAACCCAATTAAAAGAATCAGAAGGGAAGCTCACTAGTGATCATACAAACCAGTGCTGATTTCTTTTCCTGGTAGTAGTGAGGAACCCACTAAGTCATGTACTATTATAGAGAATGCTCAGAAAGTCCTGGCCCTAGGGGTAGAGCAAACTTAGGTCCAGGTTGCATACCAGTCTTGTTTTATTTAATGATATGAAAAACTTGTAGCCAGGCATGGTGACTCACACCCACCAGCAATCAGTACCACATATCACAGTGCTGGGTGTGGTGGCTCCCGCCTGTAATACCAGCACTTGGGAGGCAGAGGCAGGAGGATTGCTGAGTTCCAGGTTTACCTGGGCTGGAACCTAGCCAGCCAGAACTACAAGGCGAAATCCTATCTCAAAAAACAACAACAAAAAAGATTAATAAGTATCAGCGTGTGGTAGAACAAGTTAAACTTTTGTAATTAGAGTCCTTGGAAATGAAGGTGTGAAGAAAAATTCTTTAGAATTCTGAAGTATGTGAAAAATGTAAGCTCACAGAGCCAAGAAGTTCAAGGAATTCCAAGGATAAGAAGTAGCCCAAAGAAATTTACTCCTAAACATCATCATCAAGTTGCTCAAAACTAGCAAGATAGAGTTAAATCTTAAAAACAGCTAGAGATGAAATATGACTGTAGATTTCTCACTGGAAATAATGCAAGACAGAAGGTAGAGTTACATTAGTAAAGAACTGAAAGACAACCTGCACCAACGTATAATTTTATATCCAGTGAAAATGTATTTCAAAATAAATGCAAAACAAAGACATTTTCAGAAACACAAAAGCTAATACCTGATAAGAAATTTAGGAGGCCTTTTAGGCTCTAGGAAAATAATACTAAAGAGAAATATAGAACTGCAAAATGAGTGGAAAGTATAATAATAAATGGGTAATCACATGGGACATTTTCTTACTGTTTAAATCACCATAAACTATAATTGTGTGTTTAAAGAAAGTTAAAGATAATAATATAATGTATGGCTTATAGATTATGCCACAGTAAAATGTATAATAGCCAAAGTGCAAAGACTAGGAAAGGAGAAATGTAAGTATGCAGGTACAGGTTTTTACACTGTACATGTAGTGGTATAATGTCCATAGAAGGTAGATTGTGATAAATTAAAAGTGTACACTAAAACTTTGGATCAAAATAAAAAATACTATGACAAAGTTATAACTAACATGGTCACAGAGGAAAGCTACGAGTACTCACCTTGAGTATTAAAAGTCATTGTGTGAGAACAACACAGAAAAGGTAATTCTTCACATTTCCTGGAAGGAGGAGGCACAGTGGCCCGTTAGGGGCCATGCGGCTGGGGATAGCACTAATGTCTTCCAGGAGGCAGAGAAGAGTGAAGGAAAGCCCAGGTCAGAGGCTTCATTGTGTTTTCTGTGGCAGAGGGCAAGGCAGGGAAACAGGACTGGCTCGAGCAACTCCAGCAGGGTCTGGGGGATAATGGTCGCCTCTCGTTCTCAAGATTTGTAATGCTACAGTAATCAAGATAGCATGGCATGGTCTAAGTATGTAGTGTGATGCATATGTGTAGAACGATGGAAGAAAACAGAAAATTCAGAAATAGACCCAAACATATTAAATAATGCTAGGAAAATTGTCTTTCATGTGCATAAAAATAAAATTTTCCATACGTCAGGAACTATGGATGACTTACTCAGGCTTATGACTTACATGCTTGGGCTTACGGATGTCTGCCTTACCCTGCAGGATCTTAAACTTCAAGGATATCTGCACTGGAATTATTGGGTTTAAGACTTACTTACTAAGGATATTTGCCCTGGCCTATGGGATCTTCAACTACAGGGATTATTGTGGACAAATGTCCTGTTTTATTCCTGCTAGAATTATGGATATGAAGGTCTAGTACCAAATAAAGGTGTGGTGAGCTGGTGGCATCGGCCCTCCTTGCTCGTGTGGTATTTGGCCCTTTGCTGCCACTGCTCAGAGTAGCCAGAGTCAAGCCCAGGCTCAGCCTCTTCCTCAGGGTTCTCATTTTGTTGTTTGTTGGTTGTTAATCCTTTTGCTGTGCGACTCATGGGGGACTGGAGTTTGCCACGAGGGTTCTGGTGACGTCCTCTTTCCCTGTCTCCCACACATACTTTGTATTATATATAAATATTAACTTAAAATGAATTATGCGCTTTGTAAAAACTAAAATCTTCCAGGATAAACCATAGAAGATCCTTGTAACTTTGAGTCATACAAATATTTCCTATATACATTAAAAACAAACTGTAGAATAAAATAATGTTACCAACTCTGTATCTCTCTCCCGCTCTCTCCTTCTCTCTTTCTCTGCCTCCCTGAGATGTTTTGTAGTGAAGAGTGCTATGGTTTCAGCCTAAAGTGCTCCCCAGAAGCCTCATGTGTTCAGGAGCAGAGGGTTTAGAAGGTGACTGAATCGCAGGAGTGATTCTTACCAATTCACCCCTCCCAGGGACTGATTCCCTGATGAGTTTATAGTGGGCTGAGCTGTCGAGAAGGCAGCGCTGGTCAGAAGAGACAGGTCACTGAGGCATAACCAACAATGATAAACATTTGTTTCTTTCTTCTCCCTTTCTCTGGTTCCTGTCCACTATTCGTTAGGTAGCTTTTCTCTGCCATGACTTTCTACCGTGCAATTTCTGTCCTGCAGCCGGCCAACCGTGGGCTGGACTCTCAGAAACTATGAGCCAAAATAAACCTCTCCTCTTTAAATTGCGTCGTGTATTCTGTTCCTGTGATAGGAAAATGACTAATATGAAAGAGCTTGTCAAAAACGATAGAAATCTTGGAAAGATTAAAGAGTGACAGTCTTGGAGATGATATCCATAATAAGAGAATTGGACACTTATACTTTGAATGAATAAATCCAAAAAGAACAAAATAGAGAGTGAAGGGGAAGGAGTGATAGCTTGAAAATATTTTTTAAAAGATTTTAGCAAGGATACTGAGAAAATATTTGATTTTGAATGTTTCCTTCATCAATACCAAAGGAGCAAGAAACCTTTACTGAAAGCTAAATGCAATTGCAAAATTATCTTACTGTCCCTATTATCTAATTTAATTCAATATTCCCCCTATGAGGTATTTATTTGATCCTTGTTATGGAGACACAGAAAACAACCCTTAAATTGAAAAGAGATGCTCAGGTGGGACTACATGAGAGGGGCTCAAGCCCTTGCTCTCTGTATTTCCAAGAGGCGACATGTATCTCCACGTATTCCTGCTGCCAGCACACAGCTGACCACAGACTGTCCTACAGCCAACTGATGACAGTAAAGTTGGGAACAGTCTTCTGCTCAGCAAAAACTTGCAGTGCTTATCAGAGGTTCTGAAATATATTAGGTACTAATACCCAACGGAGGAAAATTACTTTTCTCAGTTTGTAATGTGCATTTTATTGAAAAAATGAAATAAATACTAAAAAAAATTTGCAAACTTCCATTTATATAAGCATTAAATCCTGTGGCAATAGCTGTGTAGCCTGAGTCCTAGCACATGAAAACTGTAAGAATAAATAATGAATTAACAAATTATTTTTTAAAGTATAAATAGCCCATAACCATCTTTTTTTTTTTTTTTTAAGTAAACGACCAAGTCTGTGTCTCAAACTTCTGGGCCAAAGGCTTTATGAAAACAGAAACTAAATTCTTTTATCAGGAGGCCAATGTCTAAACTATAACATGTTTTTATTTAGATATTCTGGGAGTATTGAATTTGTCCTTTTCTTACCATTAACATTCATCTCTCTGAATCATCTATTTCTCTTGAACTTGGGAAACATGAATTTGATATCACACAGCATTTAAATCAGTTAAAACAGGGACCCAGACAGCACCAGAAAGCTCTAGAAGTTAACCATGATAGCTCTTTGATCTCAATAAGGAGTAGTTTGATTGTTTATTTGAAAAAATCACCAGCATCAGCACCACCTTCCCAGGCCACAGAAGTGCACGTTCCTGTACTTACTTATGCTGGGTCCTACTTTCCAAAGATGAGAAATGAACCAAAACCATGTAAAGCTTGTCATTAAAAGGCTAAAAGTTTTAATTTAGAAAATAAAAATGTGAGCTGCTTCCTATTTCTATTTGATTCAGCACTATTGGTACCTACCTAATAGATTCAACAGTTTCTTGGCCTGCAGTATTTTAGAAAATGACTACTGTTGTTTATTGGCTAAATAACGTAAGACTTTCTCTGAACAGAAGATGTTTCCATCTTTCTATCAGTGATTAAAATAACAGTAAAAAAAACTCATGAAACTTTATTAGACCTGATCTTTATTTTGTTTGATTTGATCTTGTGTAGAGTCCAAAAAAACAAAACAAACAAAAATCATAAAATAACAATCATTCATAATCCAACCCAGAACAGAAAACTATTCATGTACAGCAGATTTGGTTGTTTTTAAATTTTTTAATTGAATTCTTTATTGATACATTTTATAGACAGCTCACAATCACACTCAACATTGGGGAATTGGTACCAGTATATGACATGAGTTAATTCGCATTTTTACCCATATCCCTCCCCACCCCACAACCTCCACCCCTATATACATGGGCTTCCATTTTTTTTTTTTTCGAGGCAGGTCTCGCTTTGTAGTTCGGGCCGGCCCTGAGCTCACTATGTAGCCCGGGCAAGCCTGGAACTCAGCAATCCTCCTGCCTCTGCCTCCCGAGTGCTGGGATGACAGGCGTGAGCCACCATGCCCGGCTACACATGTGCTTTCTTTTTCTTTTCAAATCATATTTATTGTTTCTCCTACTTTAATTTTGATATATTTTGATATTATTTTTTAAATAATAAGATATATGATAGATAAGATATATGATAATAAGATATATGGTAATTAAGTTTTCTCTTAGAGAAATTACTAAACTGAACATAGTGACATGTGCCTGCTATCATAGCTATTCTGGAGGTAGAGTCAGGAGGATTACAAGTTGAGGCCATTTTGGGTCATTAGAGAAATAAAAATTAAAGTAACACTGAGATTCCATTGCACTCCAGAAAGAATGATTATATTCAATAAATCAAATAATAACAAATGCTGGAGAGGTCCAGGGAAAATGGAAACTTTCATGTTGTGGGAATATAAACTGGTATAATTAACTGTTGAAATCAATATACAGAGTCCACACATAACTAAAAACAGAAATTCCTTTTGACCCTCTGTTTCTTAAAGAGTTACAAATATCACAGTACAGTGATACATACATACTCATGTTTATAGTAGCATGACTCAATACTCATTTCTAAATCTTGGAAGTAGCTTAAATGTTCATTCACAGATGAATAGATAAATAAAATATGGTATTTTGGGGCCGGAGATTTAGCTCAGTGGTTCCAGCACCTGCCTCGCAAGCGCAAGGTCCTGAGTTCGATCCCCGGTAACCACATACAATGCTGGGCGTGGAGACTCACGCCCACCAGCCATCAATACCACACACCACAGTGCCAGGCGTGGTGGCTCACGCCTGTCATCCCAGCACTCGGGAGGCAGAGGCAGGAGGATTGCTGAGTTGGAGGCTTGCCTGGGCTACACTGTGAGCTCAGGGCCAGCCTGAACTACAAAGCGAGACCCTGTCTCAAAACAAAGAACAACAAAAACAACAAAAAATGTTCCTAAGGCCACACGCACAAATGAACCCCCAAGTAAGGAGGTTGTTGAAGAAAGTTTTCAGAAGTTACCACGAGCAACAGATAGGCATTGCTTGGGAGGCAGCTGTGGTGTCCCTGCCACAGGAGGTGAACAAAGCAGCTGGTTCTGTGAGGGGAACCTGTTGTTTTGTTTCCCCTCAAGTCGTGTGTGTGTGTGTGTGTGTGTGTGTGTGTGTGTGAGAGAGAGAGAGAGAGAGAGGGAGAGAGAGAAGGAGAGGGAGAGGGAGAGGGAGAGGGAGAGGGAGAGGAGTTGCTGCTGGGGATAAGACGCAGGCCCTTTGCACATGCTGCGCGAGCCCTGCCCCTGAGCCGTATCTCCAGGCAGTGCCAGCGCACTCTGAAGTCCTGGCACTCACAACTGCCACTCAGGAGTGTTGCTGGCACAGTCAGTGCTAACGTCTCTGGGCAAATTATAGAGAAATGGATCTTTAACCAGTTTTTGTGAGATAAGGAGAAAAAAAAATTCTCTTTCCTATTTCCTGTTGGTCAGATATCTAATAGGGAATTGATTCCTCCAAAATTATAGGTGGTGGCCAGGTGTGGTGGTACATGCCTGTAATCTCAGTCCTTGGGAGGCTGAGGCAGAAGAACTGCCGCAAGGGCGAGGCCAGCCTGGTGAGAGTGAGTTCAGGTCCATCCTGGACTACACAGTGGGACCTTGTCTCAAAAAGAAAAAATGGTATTTTTACACAATGGAATATTATTCTGCCAGAAAGGATCAGCTTGAGTCACTTGTAAGAAAACAGATGCACCTTTAGGCCATAAGTTAAGTGAAATAAATTAGACACACAGATTAACAATTACATTATTTTTCTTATGTGAGAATCCTAATGTATAAATAAAATATAAAATAAAAGATAAACCATGTAAAATAGCAAGATGAACTTTCAGCACATGGGAAGGGAGGGGGAGGGAAAGTGAGGTTGGAACAGGATGGGTTGCAAAGTTCTGTATTCAACCCCTCTAAGGAATGTGATCATCTTGTGTGATAAATATGTATAAATATGCAGGGAGTGCTGGGAGATGCAGGGAGTGCTGGGAGATGCAGGGAGTGCTGGGAGATGCAGGGAGTGCTGAGAGATGCAGGGAGTGCTGGGAGATGCAGGGAGTTCTGGGAGATGCAGGGAGGGCGGGAGAGAAGTGGTAAAACAAAGAACTGAGAAATGTCATGAACACGTACCAGCTCCTCACAATGAACGTAATTATTATACACCACAAATATGTACCAATAAAAAATTTAAAACAAGTTGAGGCCAGCCTGAACAACCTACCAAGACATGAGTTCTTTAAAAAGAAAAACAAATAACCAGATCTTTTATTACAAAGTTGAGTGTCTTTTGGTCTCCATATCTGTTAGGATCTAAATGTTTACATTACCTCAAATTTCACTGAAGCTTTAATTTCCAGTGTGAAAGTATTTGGAGCTGTAGTTCTGGAGGTAATTAGATTTTGATGAGTTCCTCAAGGTACGAACCACATAATGCGATCAGTAGCTTTAGAAGAAGGAAAGACACCCGAACAGGATGTGTCTATCACACAAAGCAAAAGTAGCCATATGTAAGTAAAGAGCTGGGGCCTGGGCAAGAGCCAACTCTACCAGCACCTTGACCTTGGGCTCCTATGAGGAAGAGACAGAGATGTCTCTTCTCTAAGCTGTGCAGTCTAGTTACCCTGTCTACATTATTTTGTCTAATCCAAGATGGCTATTACAACCCCTTGGTATTCCTTACTCTTACATTTGATTTGTTTTTCTCTCTTTAATATATAACTTCTATGACTTTTTTGTTTCTTCCTTCCATTCCTTTTCTCCTTCCTGTGTCCTTCCAGATCCCTTTGTCACTAAGTGTTGCATTGTAATGTAGCTAGTTTTGTGAACATCTTGCTATGGATCAAGAAATATTAAAGGGTCCTCATTGTTCATTGGAAGAACAGTTTGGAGCCACATAGGTCTCTTTTGATAGCTGTCCCTTTGCATAGGTTCTAAGATTACATTCCAGTGATCCAAATTTGAGCAGCTCACAAACACTCCACAGACCAACTTAACACAGAAAAGTATCAAAGAGAGACTTTATTCCCTAAACAGAAAGGAAATTAATTTTCTACTTGTGACTTTGATGGCTTCAAGCCACTGGTCTACTTCCTACCTTAAGGATCTTTGATATTACTAGAGTTCTTCATTATGAGATGAAATGAAAGAATATATGCAAATACAATTTGTGAAATAAAAAGACCTATACAGGGCTGGAGATTTAGCTCAGTGGTTCCAGCACCTGCCTCGCAAGCGCAAGGCCCTGAGTTTGATCCCCTGTAACCACATACAGTGCTAGGCATGGAGACTCACGCCCACCAGCCATTAATACCACATACCACAGTGCCGGGCGTGGTGGCTCACGCCTGTCATCCCAGCACTCGGGAGGCAGAGGCAGGAGGATTGCTGAGTTCGAGGCTTGCCTGGGCTACATAGTGAGCTGAGGGCCAGCCTGAACTGCAAAGCGAGACCCTGTCTCAAAAAAAAAAAAAAAAAAAAGGAGACCTATAAATGGGTTATTATTATGCATATACACTTTAAGTCTTACCAAGTTCAGAATATTTTCTTTGTTCTCCATTCTACTGTACCATGAGATGTGTCTGAGGAGTTTTCAAAAAGAAGTGTTGGCCATCAAGGCTACAGATATTGTCATAAATACCCCTGAAAATATCTCCAAAGGGCCCATTCTTTTCACAAACTGTTTTGTTAAATAATGACTAGAAAACATGACTAATCTATTCTTCATTTAAAAAAAAACTTGTACACTTTGTTTTCAAATGGCTCACTGCAAATGTACGTGGAGGGATAAAAACGATGAAATTTGGAATGGAATTATGGGTTGACAACAATGTCTTACTTGATTCTGTTCCTGAGGAGCCCAGTTCTGACAAGAAAGCTAAATCAGATCAATAGTCTTTGAATGAAAATATTTTATTTTAGTAAGATAGCACAACATAGGTGCAGATTTTATTAGTAAGTGATCATTTTACTGTTTGATCACTCAAAATATTTTAAGTTCATCTTTGCTTCTCCTTTGTGACCAAACAAATGGTCTGGCACATAATAAGTCTGCATGGAATATATCTGAATTAAATAATGCCAGGCAGAGGGAGACCACTGTCATGTGATTGTCACCCCTCAGGTGTTCTGGCACAACAGTGGAAGCCGACTAACACCCCACTCGCCAATTAGTCCCGCTCTATCTACACAACAACACAGACGTGTACGGTGGAAAGAGGGGGTACGTGGGGAAAACCTGGCCCCAGAGAAGGGCAAAGCTCCTCACTGGAGAGGGTGTCTGGAAAAGAGGGGAGGAGGTGGAGATATACAAAACCAGCTAGACACAATTTACCTTGAGAAAAAAGTGAACGGAAATTTATTTTCCTCTTTCATTACACCTACATTAATTGGCCTTCCAATGATGACAATCATCATTCTATTTCCAACCACTGTATTCTAAAGGCGACAGATCAAGGTGGAAGTGTTGCTGCCTGGGTCTCTGCGGCCCAGGTCAAGCCCCAGGGAGAGACCTCAGAGCCGCTGCGGGAAGTCCCACGCCTGAAGGGAAATCCGAGCGGCGTGTGCTGTCCTGTGCACAGCAGTCTCAGCCGGGCACCAGGACTGCGGGGCAGGGCGGTTCCCAGGCCAGGAACGCGTCACGGCTTCCAAGGTCTCTTTGCACGCCGCTGCCCTGGAAGTGTCGCGTTCTTTCACGGGCTACGGCTGGGGCAGAGAGGGAAATGGGAAAGCTCCCGAGCCAGGGCGAGCGGACGGGCCGCGCCCGCGAAAGTCAGAATCTCAGAACAGCGGGTCCTCTGAAACTACAAAGGATCGACTTGGCCCTAATCACTTTGTCCTCGAGAACTGTAAGTCACAGCGTTTCGCTCAAGAGGAGACAAGGAGCCACAGCGTGTGCCACTGTGCACAGCCAGCCGCCAACGCCAGCACCCAGAAGGTGCACAGGTGCCGTCTGCTGACCACCCGGCTCCCGGGCCTGAGGAGCCCAGGAGGGCCGAGAAGACAGAGTGGAGACACCTGGTCTCCCACCTTGTCCAGGAGGCAGAGAAGATCCCTGGTCTGTGCTCAGAGCCGCCATCGTGGGCGCCCAGAGAGGACAGAGTGGGAGCCGTGCTCAGAGACTGTGACCTTGAGGTAAGGTCAAGGACATCACAAAGGTTGTGTCACAGGCAATTTGGCAAATTTACATTAGCCGGAAGTCTTCAGAGAAAGACGACTTCAGTGGTACAGGATAAAGGAAGTCCTAACCTCTTCTACATTAGAGTCTTAAAGCCTACACTTCAACCTAGGGTCCTCTCTTGAAAGGCCCGCTCTCTCCTGCGCTCTGAGAAATGCTCCAGCTATATTCTTTGCAAAACACTGGAACTTGATCTCACGGATTCTCCCTGAGGCTTTGGGGACTAGCTCAGCCTAACCAGGGTTAGTTTGACTTCTGTTTGTTTCTCTGTTTTGCTGCTTTACACTGGGTACTAGAACTCTTGCTAACTCTTTAATCTTGACCTGACCTCAGCCATGGGGCTTCAAGTTACAGTCCAGTCTTGTTTTCACCCCAGCAAAGATCTGTTTTCCCTTAACCGTCTTTCACCGGCTTCATATCTAATAAGCTTCAATAAGCACTGAGGGCAAACACTATATTCACACGCTAAGATTTTCATACTGTGTGTACGTGTTTAGGTCATACACTCATATGTGTTTGCCCAGATGGAAAAAAAAAATGTTTTTTGTAAGACAGAAGATATTTTTTGTAAGGCATACACGCAAACTGTACATATTGACGTCCATCCCTCCACGTTCACACTTCTCACTAAAAGGAACCTATTTTAAAGTGTGATTTCACCATTAAAAACAAATTAAATCTAAATCATGATATTTAAGGGCTCAACATTGTCTAGTTTATCATCTTTTTTTTTTTTTTTTTTGAGACAGGGTCTCGCTTTGTAGTTCAGCCTGGCCCTGCACTCACTATGGAGTCCAGGCAAGCCTCGAACTCAGCAATCCTCCTGCCTCTGCCTCCCAAGTGCTGGGATGATAGGCGTGAGCCACCACACCTGGCTGATTATCATCATTTTTGATAAATGTGGATAATGCAGATATCTAAGTATAAAATCCTAGGCCTAATTTTCCCTTGTGCATGTATGATATCACTTTCTCAAAACACATGATCATGAGGATTATTTTTATTTTAGTATAAAACAGAAGGAAGAGGCTGTGGAAGAAACTGTCCCAGAAACATGCTGAATTTCTATCTCAAGAGTGTGTGTGTGCGTGCGCACGTGCACGCCTGACTGTGTGCCTCTGTGTGCCTTTCTGTGTGTGAAAGGTTGGAGTGAGGGAGCAGATCTGTCAAATCTGCTAAGCCCAGCAGGATTCAGCCCGCGGCTACTGAGCAAACAGATTCAAAGTCACTCATTTGCACGCATGTTTCCTTATCTTTCACCAACTTTAGGTACAAATGGCACCACATTCACATGAGCGGAATTACATTTGTTGAGTCTTGAAACTATTTCCTGCACAACTGGGGTTCTTTCTGTTTAGAAATTCCTCGCCTGTGCCCATGTCTTCAACAGTTTTACCTATTTTATCTTGCAGCAGAATAAATGTTTCTTTTAAAATACTTAGATCTTTGATCTATTTTGGTTTTAGTTTAGCACGTGCTGAGATGGAGTCTGGAGTCTGCAGTGGATAGCCAGTTTACAGCACCATTTGCTAAGTGAGCTCTCTTTTCTTCAGTGTATGTCTTTGGCTTTTTCTCAACATCAAATAACTGAATGTGCCTAAGATTTGTCTTCATCCTCTGTTCTGTTCCACTGGTTCACTTGTCAGCTTTAATGTCTCTGCTATATTGCGTTTATTGATACTAGAGTTTCGAAATATAACTTGAAGTCTGGGACTGTGAAGCCCTGTGGTTTGCCCTTTTGCAGGGGATTGCTTTTGTCTTTCTGGGTCTTCTGCACCCATATGAATTTTGGAATTTTTCTTAGCTATTGTGAATAATATTATTTTCTTAATTTCTCAGTAAGTTCATTATTGGTTGAATAGAAAGCTCTTGATTTTTTACTGTGGACTTTATATCCTGCAACACTGGTGAATTTGGTTATTAATTCTAGTGCCCTATTGGTGGAAATTTTTGGGTCTTCCACATATATGTATATTATGCAGAGCTCACAGAAGAGTGGGCTACCTGCAGCTCACGGACTCCTTGTGCAGATTTCGCGACTGTGCTCAGAGGCAGCGGACACCTCTCAGTTGTAGCTGGAGGAATTGTGCCTTGCCCTGCAGGTGACAGCAGTGTCTGCAGAGTGCCACAAAAGGTTGGGCAGGACTTGCTAGCAAGCTCATATGAGACCCTGGATTATTTCAGGGATGTTTACAGCAAGTTTTTGCGACAAGTAAATTTACAGTGAGCAACAGAGGTGGAGTTGGGGCAAAATGCAGATTGTTAAGTTAAAATGATTCTGCATAGCAAAAGATGCAACCAACAGACTGAAAATTTGACCTACAAAATGAGAAAAAACTTTTGCAGGTGATTTTCTATACAGAGGATTCAGACGTAGAGGATATAAGGAACCCAAAAGCTTAGACCACCTCAAATTAAAAGTCCAGTCAAAAAATTGGTAAGCGTAATGAATAATTACTCCACAAGTACAAACAACCAACAAATACATGAAGAAAATGCCATTAGAGAAATGTAAATTCATACAAGACTGAGATTCTGTCTTTGGAAGAAAAAATAAATGCTGATGAGGCTGCAGGGAGAAAGAAACCTTTCTACATTTTGATGGGAATATAAACTAGTACAACCACTATGGAAATCAGTATAAAGATTTCTCAAAAATCTAGTACAAGAAATTCCATTAAACCCAGCTATTCCTCTTCTAGGTATCTCTCAAAAGGGTAAAAGACAGGCTGGAGATTTAGCTCAGTGGTTCCAGCACCTGCCCAGCAAGCACAAGTTCCCTGGTTCGATCCCCGGTAACCACATACAACAATACCGGGTGTGGTGGCTCACGCCCACCAGCAATCAGTACCACTACCATGATTACGGGCATGGTGGCTCCTGCCTATAATCCCAGCACTCGGAAGGCAGTTGCAGGAGCATTGCTCAGGGCCAGCCTGCACTACAAAACGAAGACATCATATTACACTGATATAAGCCTGCCCGTATTTATAGCAGACGACATGTGACTCCTAAATCCTAGAAATGGCTAATGTACACCGTGGGCCCATCTATAGAAGAACAGATAAAGACAGTATGGAATTTATACACAACAAAGCACAACTCTGCCACGTGTGGATAAATCCGAGTCAACTGTAGGAAACTGAATGCACTTTGAGACTATGATGCTAAGTGAAATAAATGAGACATAGGAAGCTAAATATTGCATGGTTTCTCTTACATGGGAGCCACAAGGTATTAATAAATTAAAGATAGATAAAATGAAACAAGGAGACAGATATTTTACAAAAAGGAAGCAGACCAAAAAATAATGTGAAAGGGTGGCAGGAAAAAAGAGGATGAAAAATAATTAAAATGTGTAATGTATATGTATCGATTCCCCACAATGATGTAATTATTGTGTAATATGTACTAATAAAAATGAAAATAAAAAGTTTATTTAAAAACTGGCACACAACATATAAAAATTTATTTGAAACTATTTAACTGAGAAACAAAGAGAAAATAACTAAAAACCAGAATTATCCAATAGCAAATTTTAAAACTTCATGATGAATATGTTCAAAGAATTAAATAGGGGGGAATTTTTTCAGCTGGGAAGTATTTTAAACAAAAATTCTAGAACTCAGAAATGAAATAGCTGATATTATAAGCCCATCAAAGAGGTTCGAAGTCAGTTTAAACAATGAATAATGAATCAGATAGGAGAAATATCGAAAATGAAATCCAGACAGAGACTAGACTAAATACAAGCAGGACATACGAGACTTTGTAGAGAAGTTTAACCAAGAAAAAGCTGGTATTCCAGAAGGAAAGCATAAAAAACTGGCCACAAGTAATATTTGAATTGGTAGTGGTTAAGAATTTGCCAAAACTTGTTAAAGCTACCAAGTCATGGGCTTAAGAAATACTATGAATACCGAAGCAGAAAAGGAAAAAGGAAATAATAAAATCATGTAAAAGTTCCCCTTCCTAGTCCAAAAAGGAAGTGCAAAATTAAATCCATTATGAGACAGCACTCACAAAATGCCTAATACTCTAAACGTGGCAACACCACCGTGAGAACTACGGGGGACGCTGCTTAGTCTGGAGTAAACCCCGGGGCCGGGGGCGGGTCAGCTCCGGGAAGCCCGCCTCGCACAGCCGCCGCAGGATCTGCCAGAAAGAGCCCGGGAGGCCGGGAGGGACATCCCAGCGGAGTCGCCAGGACCGGCCAGAGAACCGGCGGGCAGGCCGCACACACGCCAGCCGACGTGCCGCGGTGTGCAGCGCGTGCGTGTTTCACACTAACCAGCTGGACACCTGCTGTTCCCGAGCTCTGGCCAGCCGTGCGTCCTCGCCGCCTCCGTGTTCCGGAAGGTGGGCACTCAGCCCTCCCACACGCCTTCAGATGTGTCCGAGCTTTCCTTCTGAGCAGCCTGGCTCCTTTTTGTTTTTAAATAGATTTCCACTGCTCACATGGTGGTGATATGTAAATATGACTCACACTGAGCATGTGCCATCTAAGAATAGCTTCTCCTTTTGTATGAGATCTTGCTCTTTTGTAGTTAATCTAAAAAACATTTCTTTTAGATTTCTAGGAACATATCCTGTGGCACATGTGTTATTTGTTTCCCTTTTAAGACAAAAGATGTCCATCTATGAGTTGTTTTCTCTAAACTAAAACGTCAGTATTCCGGTTTAACTGCCGCTTGGTGACCAGTGAGTGGGCGTGGTTCTGTCTGAGAGCCTGGCCCTCAGGGGCTCATGCCGGGCAGTCTCGTCCAGCAGGCAGTGGACCGTCCCTCCGAAGTGTCTGGCTGGTTCTCAAGCAAATTCTGTGACTCCTACGGCCTCGACTCCCCACTGTTTTAGATATTCTAGTTATCTAATTTCTGCGGCTTCTTAGAGGCTCCTGAGCAAAGAAACTTACCAGGCCCTCTTCACGCAGCAGTGTCGCGACCCTCGCTGATCCCGCAGAGAGCCGCAACCACGGAGTGCAAGCTTGAGCTTTATTATCACCATTTCCACCCCCCCACCCATCGGGTGCTTATATACATTCTCCTCTCGAGGCCCCTCCCACCGAGCACGGGCGATATCAGTCAAGGCCTACGATCAGCTGGTTCGTATGAAGCGGCAGTCTCTGGCTTACTGCCCGCCGCCATCTTTGGGGAGCAGCCATCACGGCTCGCCACATCTCCCCCTTTTTTTCTAAGAGGCTCATAGGGACCGTGCCTGGCTTAGGTTGTACCCCTCGTGAGCACGCCTTACCCGTCTTTGGCAAAGGGAGACATACTTAAGATGAACTCCCAAGCCTGTCTTAGGTTGGTCATGTCAAAGAGGTATCAGTACCCGTCTGACTACCGGCCCAGCACGCTGAGCCATACATGGGGGACTGGCCAGCCTCGAGTGCTCGCACGGCGAAGGCCAGGTGGCGCGCTTGCCGGCGCTGGCTTAAGCAGGGCCAATGCCTCGGCCGCGGCTCCCAAAAGTAGCAAAAAGCCCAGTGAGATCGTCCTGGCCCGGGTCTGAAACATCTGACCCAAGGTCACAAAAATGGAGGACCCAGGCACCGTGGGGACCCGTGTCTCATAAACGCTGCGGATATCATCGCGCAGCTGTTTGGTGAGGTTGTAGAACTGTCGATTCCAAGGCCTGTTGATCTGTTGTAAGGCTCTAGTGGCCTGAGACAAGTTAGACACAGGCTGGCAGTAATACAGGCGTGAGGGTAAGTCACATCCCAGGAATAGTGGAAACGTGCCCACAGCATGTCCATCTGTTCTTGTAGCAGTGCCGTTTGTTGAGTGAGGTTCAAAATGCCTGTTTGCAAGTGCATACTAAGGTCCTGCGCTGTTCTTAAAGCTATCGCAGTCTTTTCAGCGAGATGGTCCACAGTGGCTGCAGTCAGCGCTCTTTGAGCAATTGTGAACCCCACGGCTGCTGCAGTGGCGACAGCTGTGCTGATGGTGACAACAACATCGGCGGTTATCCCAAAGTCTCTTTTATGGCGCACGTACGGATACATCGCAGTTTCTGGTGCTTCAATGGGGACTGGCAGCCAAGCAGGGATGCGGACAAGGACTGCATTCGTTGAGAAAATCCAGCAGGCACTGAGGGAACAATTCTCAACAGAACAGTTAAGGATTCTTTCCGATGGGACAAACCCGTTCCAACAAAGGAAAAAGAAGGATGGTCTACTGGGGCGCCTGGCTTTCCTTAGACACGACCGGAGTAAGAGAAAATAGAGGGAAAGAAAGGTGCATCATTCCCCACGGCCTGGAGGACTGGAGGTTTACCCACACCCATCGGAGGTGACCGAGGGCGCCCGATGTCATCAGCCACAGGGTGACGAGACTCCTCATAGTTTCGGTCTGTGGTCCGCTCAGCCCACAGGCCGAGGCGCACTAGGCGTTCCAGGACCCAAATAGGAGACTCCTGGTCCTGTGGGAAAACACAAACTGCTCCTCTCTTCCAGATTAGGACTGGGTCTGGGCCTTTCCAAAGCCCCGTCACCAGGTCCTTCCAAAGGACCGGGGGATGAGCTCTTTGAGGTCCCACACCCGCATGGCGTTTGGCCGCGGAGAGGCCCTGAGTGTCGAGGGAAAGGAAATTTAGGGTAAAAAGGGGCAATGGCCAGGTGTTCCCTTTCAGTTCCCCCCAGGGTCTCTTCTCCCCCTTTTTGTTTTTCTAGCTGATGCTTGAGGGTGTTAGGGGCGCGTTCTATGATTCCTCGGCCTTGTGGCTTGTAAGGGATGCCTGTGGAGTGTTTTATTCCCAGCTGTGCACAAAATTGTCTGAATTGGTTGGAAGTATATGCGCTGAAGCAAGAGCCCCCAGGACCAGGCGCCAGGCCTAACCACTCACTGCTGAGTCCCAGCACCTGGGGCCGGCCAGGTGGAATCGGCTGAAACGAATCCACCTGGAGCTGAGCAGCAGGGCCCGGCCGTGGGGATGAGAAACACCTGTGGCAGCCCGGGTTCCACGAGTTCCGCACGCAGCAGCTGATCCAGGCCGCTGGGGAAACACCCCTCACCTCTGGGGGGAACCCTACTTGGTTCTGAGTCCCCACAAATTGCGCCTGGCCAGTCAGCATACTTAGATTCCAATGAGCTCGAGGCCCACCCACCGCCTGGTTTTCTCGGGCCATGGTTTGGCTGAGCTCCTGCCAGGCCGCCTTCCATGCCAGGTACTGCCCTCCGGGTAGGGTGGCTCGGGCTATGTTGGTCCAATCATCGGGAGCCAGGGCGACACCTGTGGACATGGAGTCTAATAAAGATAGGATATATGCGGCCTGTGGTCCATAAGCCTGGACAGCTTCCTTAAGCATTTTTGTTTAAAATCTATGTTTTGATGGTACCTTCATTGATTTGTGTCTTCAAAACAGGAAATAACATGCCTCCCTCACGCAAATCAGCCCACCCTTTTGCCTCTTCTTTGGCGGCATGTCGTTGTAAGGCGGCGGGGGCGGGGGGAGCAGAGGCCTCCGCCCCTCCCCCCTTCGTCTCCTCCCATTGCCTCTTTTCCCTTTGCTCGCTTTGGCGCGATATCCTTTCTTTTTCTTTCTGTTTCCCTTTTTCCTGTGCTAACTTCAGTAGAATCGGAATCACCCGACTCGGAGTCACTCGAAGAGGGGGAGCTGGGGGAGGAGGA
>PVIC010031180.1:0-21451 GCA_004025085.1 Thryonomys swinderianus | reverse complement strand
AGCATTATATGTGGTTACCGGGGATTGAACTCAGGACCTTGCGCTTGCGAGGCAGGCACCAGAACCACTGAGCTAACCCTCCAGCCCTGACGATTTTTTTTAATTAATTGTGGATGAAATTTAGTTAATGAAAAACTGGAGAAGCCTGTGTGTAACTTTGTCTAGTAAAGGTTTACTTTTCTTCTAGGATGGATCTTAAGGAGAGAGGTAGAGATCACTATAGGCTAGGCTTTCGTCTTCTTAGACCCAGTCTACTTGATTTACCCTTAGTTCCAGGAGTACCCTGTGGGTCTCATTTAAAAGCCCAGGTGTTTAACAAGACCCTTTTTTGGCAGAAATTCAATTTAAGTTTCTTTAGTGCCATGACTGCCAAAGACTGCTTACTTCTTAGCTTTTCAGCTCTCGTGGACTTGGGGTTTCCACCTCTCATCCCACCAGCTTTAAAGTCAGCAGATGACTCAGAGGTAGATCAGAAAGGTGAGCTTTCTTCTCTATGGTTCTCTTTTTACCTTGGTGCTTGGCCTTTTGAGTCCTGAGGTCCAGTGTGCATCTCCCTTGTCCCGTGAGACACTTTCTCAGATGCCGGTTTCTGCTAGGATTCAAGGGCCCATGTTGCTTTCAAATTTTTAAATGCCTCAGAGGAAAGAGAGTAGCATGTTGGGCTTCATTAAATGGGTAACTTTTCCTTCTCACCAAGGTCTTGGCCCTTCAAGTCCTGGATCCCTGTTCCTCTCCAATGCCTTTCAAACTGACTTTTAAAAACCCATCATGTGTAGTTGTTCTTAGTGGAAGATTCATCTGTACCCTCTCTTCCACAGCTGGGCTGAAACCTCATCCTGAACCCGTTAGGTGGGCTCCCACAGGTGCCAGGCACCACACATGTGTTAGTGAGCTTTCTGCTCTGTGACTACTACCTGAGAAAATTTACTTGAGGGAGGTAACACTTTGGCTCATGGTTTCTAGAGATTTTAGTCCCTGGACAACTGGCTCTGTTGCTTTTATCCTGTGGTAAGAATAGACATCATGGTGGAAGGGAAGCAGGAATGGGAATGAATATCACAGAGGATAGGGAGTAAAATACACCCTTCAAAGCCACACATCCCCAACCTGCCTCCTCTCATTAGGCCCTATCTCCTAATAAGTCTGTTTCCCTCATGAACTCACCAGTGGTTTAAACCAGTTAGTAAAGTTAGAGACTTCATGACCCAATCACTTCCCAAAGCTCATCAACTGCCAACCAAACCTTCAACACAGTGAGCTTTTTGAGGGACAATTTGTATCCCAATGATAACAATATCTAAGCATTTTAATGCTCTCCTCTTATCTGAATATGAACAGCAGTCTTTTGAAATAGATGATCCCATGGTACAGATGGAAAGCTTAAGGCTCCAAGAGGTGAAGATTCACCCAGGATGTGGCGGCTCCTAAAACAGAATTTGAATCACATATGACTGACATCAAAGCCTCAAGTCTAGACCCTTTACTACTTGCAACCAGCCTCTGCAGCCTTGAGGTTCAGAGTTGGCTCCAAGGTCTTCTTTCTCCAGAGAGGCTTTTCCATCCCTACCCTCTATAGCAACAACTCCTCATGTTCACCTCTCTCTGAGCAACCAACTATGGTGAAAGGAGGCTGTAAATAGAGGAAGCAGGTGAAGGATACCAAAGAGCTACCCAGAGAGGATCTGGGGCCACCAGAGTCACTTTTGGGAACTAAATAATCGGTGGGCTCTGGAGGCAGTGGGGCAAGTCAGAAAGACATTGACAACCTGCCAGGGGTAACCTGGCTGGCCTCACTCCTGCTGGCCAGGTTTAATGGCAGAAAAAGAAAGGATTATATAGCCAATTCTTTCTGGTGTCTGGGGCCTGAGGCCTGTCACTACTTCTTCTGGGCCCTTGATGCCCCCATGTAAAATGAGTTCATGTCTTCTGTCACTTTGGCAGGTGGCAGCTCAGGAAGGTGATTTGAACATTCTGGTAGTATGAGGGGTGAGGGTTGTAACAATATCTGGTCAGAGCTCACAGTGCTGGGCAAACGTTCACCTTGACCTCTGCCAGACTGCTCCCAGGTCAGCAGAGGCAGGAGTGGTGGGTGCATAAAATAGTTTCTGGATGTTCTGCAGGACAGGCCACCTCCCAGGGGTGGCTCTTCTCCCCCCGCCCATGCTCTACTCCTTTGAGATACTTCAGGGATTGACCATTAACCACAGCTTCTAGGCCAATACTATTTTAGCTGTAGACTCCTCGGAGTCTACGGGGCCCTGCCCACAGCCCCTGCCCACTAAGGCCTCCTTTCTAACACACCAGGGCTGATTTGGCCTCGTTGGACAGCCAGATCCAGGGGAAGTTTGCTGATACCCTGAGTGGAGTAGTAGAGGCTGGTGGCACGGTAGTCCAGGGCAGAGCCCTACTCATCAGGACGCTCCTCCTAGATGGGGTCTCAGGCTGGGCTTTCCCAGTCTTCTGCAGTGGGTGTCACTTCTGCAATGGAAAATTATACCTCTGTTTCCTTTCCTATAGGTAAAAAGGAAGAAAGAAACAAAACTGAAGTGACTTCTGACACATAAAGGCTGTAAAAGGGCCCTCTGGCTGTGCCCCAGCCCAGACTCAGTCTCTTGAGAGAACTCACCATGTGGGGGTAACATCAGAGGTGCCCCTGGCAACAAGGTAGGTGAGTTAGAGGGACCCAAACCCACAGGCAAGATGAAAGGAGGGCTTTGGCCACACACACACCTGGGTGTCTTTTCATGCCTCAGCCAGAGGCAGGATCATGAGGGGAGGATTTCTGTTTCCCCAGATGATCTGTGATCCAAGAGAAAAGAGAAGCCTCTCAGGAACCTCTCTCTGGTGGCTGATTTCTGTCAGCTCCAAGTGGCTCACCAGAACAGAGTTAGGTCACATAGAGCACTGTGGATCCTTCTGATGGATCTCCCAAGGTCCCTGAGCCACAGATTGGTTTCTAGGAGTGAACCCTGAGTTCCAGGCCAGGTCTGAGGACACCAAGGCCCACTCAGTTGTCCTGGGCTCAGCCTGTATTTCTACCTCATGGACATTTTGCAAGCAGGGCCAGAGGAGAATGTGTACCTGTATATCTGTGTACCCGGGAAAAGGGGTACCTAGAGATGCCCAGGCCACACTGTCAGGCCAGGAGGTCCCCACTGACAAAGTGCATCCAAAGGACAGGAGGGGCAGAGAGATAACTAGCCACCTGGTATAAGCTCCTGTTCCATGGCCTTTGAGGACCAGACTCCCCTTCATGGTCAGCCAGGACTTAATTAGACTGCATACAAAAGCTTCTTCTCATTTAGCCTGCTGGGTGATGTGTCCTCAGATACTTCCTGGGGCTAGGAGCTGTCTAGACTGAGAAGGGAGGGGGGACACTGTGCCTTTGGGAGGGCCCACGGAGACAAGATAGTAGTTCAGGGGAGATAGGACAAAGGCCCAGGAGCTTTGGCATGAAATGCAAATATGGGGGAGGCTTTCTCTGCTGGGACATTAGAGGCTAGAGGTCACTTTGTCCAGGGAAAAAGCCTCATGGAACAGGTAACAACCAGACCTTGGAAGATGAGCAGTATTCGAACACAGTTTGGGATGGAAGGTGTGTCCTCAAAGAAAAGAATATGTGCAAAAACCTGAAGTTAGGAAAATGTGTTACTTATCCAGTGGCATTCAGCCTTCTGTTCCCTTCAAAGAAGCAGTAGATCCTGGGCCACATCAGGTATGTGGATGTGCCAGAGAGTTTATGCCCCTCACATCCATCCAGGAACAAAGCCAAGTGTTGGAAATGGCCTCCACATGTGCAGATGAGACTCCAAATGACGCATTCTTGGAGGCAAACTTGGTGGGCAAATGATGTGGGCATTTCCCTCTGTGTCTGACAATACCACTTACCCCCATGAAACCCCTATGACTTTTCTAAGGAGCCATTTGGCATGGTCCACCTTCTCCATCAGGATCCGTTTTCTGCCCAGTGGTAAAGACAGGAGGCTTGTTCCCCTTTCCAAGAGAACGTGCTAAGTACTGGGTCCCTCAGGAAGCCCTTGGAAGGCATTAGCTGTTTGTGTTTTGCTTCGGGGTCTCCAGCAGCCTTTCTGATGCCCAGGAGCAGGTGGGTCCCTCTCATATGTCCCAATGTGTCCAGGGCTAGGAGTGCTGTTCTTCTCCACACTGGGTACTCCTGGGAGTGAGTGCAGCAGCTAGTTTGGCTTCATACTCAAAGGAAGAGTAAGTGCTCTGTGACTGTCAGATGCAAGGAAGGGGATAGTCTATATTTCTGTCCTTCCCATTTTATGAGCAGAACCAGTTGTCCCCAAATTACCAACAGACAAACAAAGTTCCCCCTCCCCAACCCTGCAACCCTGGTATACTTTATTCCTTCCACCTACATTACAGAAAACTAAAATGCAGAGAGAAGTGGCATACCCCACTCTCAGAACAAATCTAGAGGTAGTCCAGTTGTCTCTAACTGGATGAATGGATCTGGTTAAATGTGGTCAGAGGCGTCCTAAGGAAATCAGGCTGTTCAGACTCAGAAAGCCACAGAAGTATGTCTGTATTCCATCCTTCTCAGGCCCTTGAGCATGGAGAGGACACTCACAGCCCTGCAGGTAGACCTGTATCACCCTACTGTGGACCCAGCTGCTTTCACCAATGTCCCATGGCAGTGGCAGCATGATACCAGCCCACTGGTGGTGGGGCGGGGGCAGGATGCCCACCTCCAGCTGCTGCTTCCCCAGCTTTCCCGTCGACACCTGTCCCTGGAACCCTACGTGGAGAAGGGCAGCACTGTGTTGACCTTCTGTGTCAAGGTCCTGAGCCGCAAGAGCTGTGTATGGGTTGACGGGAGGCCACTGAGGTACCTGGAACAAGTTCCCCTGAGCATCGTCAGCAGGATCTCCTTCTGTGATGTACAGATGATGGTCCACGTGGAGAGAGGCACCTCCCTGGAGGGCTTCGTCTGCTGCCTCCACCTCAGTCCCTCACCCCTGATTTGCCAAGCCAAGGCTGAGGAGAATGATGAATGGGAAGGCGTCCTGCAGGGTCCTCCTCAAGGTTCAGGCATGCAGACCCCTGGTCACCTGCAGTTACTCCACAGTCCTTCTCAGGCTCAGAACACTCTCCAGCCAAGCCTTGGAGAAGGAACAGAAGTACAGCTCTAGGGGGAGGCCCCAGACACTGCCCTCTGCTAGGTCTGCCACTGAGAACAAGCCTAACTGAATCAGGGCTTGAAATACTTGAGCTACATCATGGGAGACTGACATGCAAACTTGACACTCAAGGCCTGCCAGCTGCCTGGCTCATAATGAACCAATTCTGCATCACCAAACAGCCCCAGGGGTGGGGAAGCGCCCTCTGTGGCTAGAGGTAATGAGAACGTCATATACTTTTAGAGGCCCTGAGGGATTCTAGGGAGGCTCTCCCAGCATTACCCCACATTTCCCCCCTTCTCTGACTAGGAGTTACTTTATGTTGCTCATTTTGAGAGCTGCTTAAGAGCCAGAGTTTGAGGTTGCTGGAGGAATGCATGGACACATGTAGCAATTACATTTGTGGTAGCTTGGGGTTACCTTCAGCTTTCAAATACCCACAGGCACTTGGGGCTTAGGGAGGCCTGTGCTTAATAAGCTGAAAGTATTTCATTAAGCTGGCATACCCAGTAGGGTTCCCTGATCCCCAGATGGGCTACATGCATGCCACGTTGTCATGCAGAGGCAGTGGCGGGAAACGTAGAAGAGGTGTAAGAGGAAATTGGAAAGGTAGGGCTCACATTTCTGGAAAGGACACAGGCACAGCTCAGGGTTTCCAGGATGGGAGCTGGAACCTGAGCCAGCTTGGAAATTCATTGTCACTGTCATCCTCCTTCTCCTCCACCCTCTCCTCCTCATCTCACTTTCCTATTCTCTGTCTCTGCTGGAGCAAAGACCTGGCTGCCCCAAGGCCAAGGCCTTCAGAGAAAAGATGTTTCCCAGAGTGATGTGCTCTTTCAGAACTTACCCTCTGAGGCATGGAGTAAAAGGTTGGACTAGAATCGGTCTACTAGTTACTTCACTCAGGGTGGGTCATTACCAATAGGGGGGCTGCAAGAAGGAATTTGCAAAGAGCCAAGCAGCTCAGCAGTGGGAGGATTTTCTCAGTGAATGGGGGGAGCACGACGCTAGTAACCAGTTACCATGCCGTCCTACCGAGGGAGAGCATGGCTTAGAAATAGTCCTCACTGCTGCGATGGAGGGAGGAACCTACAAACTCAGATGGTCACCATGATCCTAGGCCCCTCCCCATCCAAGGCACTGAGGACATGATGCTGCCACTTGACGAACAACATCCCTCAGGTCTGTAACCACTTCCAGTGCTTGCTGTTGCCCATTGAAGAAAGACTTCAAGGGAGACTCAGGAGATTCAACTCCCCCCATGGACTCTGAGCTTTTTTCCCATGAGGAAGATGACACTGCTAAGACTCAGCCAAGTCTTTTCCTGGGAAGCTTCCCCATAGGAAACAAGTCAGTATACTCAGATAACAGCCACAGGACAGAAGAAGGCAATTGTTGAGGAGTGGAAAGGGGGTGGCCAATGCTGTAAAGGGCCCCTTTGGGATGGCCAAAGCAGTTCATTATTCTTTAGGCAAACTTTCACCAACCAAAAGCTCCAGGCTGGTAGAGTCCGGCCTTTGAATAGGCTCAAGTAAGGCAAGTATTAAGGAACTAATGACTTAATTACAGTAGTACCTTGAACTTAATTTGTTTTTACAGCTTTGGGGGAAACGGCTGCCTGTGGGTTCATGTGGGAAAGACAGCCAGTTGTTGTGTTTGTGGCTTGATGCGGATTTTGCAAATGGAAGCAAAATTTTGCTGAATTCTTTTGTTTTCAAACCAAATTGTTTGCAAATAGGACCATTTGTAATTACCATTAGATTTTATCTCCTCCAGCTGAACTTAACAGTCAGCTCTACTTAAGTGACTTTGTCTATTGATATTTATCACGCGCTCAGCATTCTGCTAGGTGCTGCACTCACAGCCTCACTTAACCCTCACTCTAGGGACAATGACATTAACCATATTTTACAGATAAGGAAACTGAGGCCCAGAAATGTTAATTCTCTTGCCCCAAACTATACTGTTTCATGAGCTCTGTGAACTTGGACAAGTAACTTACCTTGTTCTGTGGTCTTTGTTTCTCCCTTTGGAAAATGGATAAGGCCACAGTGCCTACAAGTAAAAGCTGGGAGGGCAGCAAATGTGAAGTGCTTAGTGCAGTGCCTGGCACACACTAGGCATTCAGGAGGGTCAGCCACTGTCTTGAAACCAGAGAGAGGGATCCTAATAGGTACAGAACCGAGGGCTCACCACCAACCTGAAGCTAAGATGGGAATCCTGATGAACTGGTCATAAAGCTCAAGGGCTCCTCTGGCTCAGGGTTTTCCAGCAGGTGTGGGCCTAGTGGACAGTTAGGAGGAGACTTAAAGGTGTTTGTGCTTCAAGAGGCCCAATGTTGGTGTTTGTAGAACAAGAGACACTGTTGGGGTTGGCAAGGAAGGGGAGCCACATGTGGCTTGGCCTTTTTACGTCACATGCTTATCCCAGCGGCAGCAAGGATCCCTCACAGGCCAAGGAGCTGCCCAAACTGTATTACAAAGCAGCCCCTACATCAAGAGCCTGAGCCTGGAGCCACATCCAGTCACAGTATGCAGGCAGCGAGAGCTGAAGAGAGGGAGCTGGTGGGGACACGCTGGGGTCCTGAGTATGGCTCCCGAGTTCTCTGGAGAACTTTTAGGACAAGCTGCTGCAGCTGAGAGCCCCTCTCAAGGCCTCAGCAAGGATTCTCTCCCTTCTAGGGAGGAGTGAGCACATCCCTGCTGAGGCTCTCTGAGAGCAGCCAACTCCTCCATGGGCGGCTCTGCAACTTGGGCCTTCGGGGCGAAGCACCAGGGAGGCTGGAGGAAGGCCAGACATGGGACAGACGGGTATCAGGGGACATCAGGCTTATTGTTTCAGGTTCTAGTGACTCGCAAAATCTCCCTGGGAAACTCAGACTTTGCCTCACTCTGTCCCTCCAAGGCTCCGCTCTTCTAGAGCAGAAGAGGATGTAAAGCAGTGGATCCCTAACCCCACCCCACTCTTATAACAGTTGGACTTTGCAGGCAGATTTCCCAGACCTCATCTTCATACCTGACAGCACTTTTCTTGCTGCGCGGACCCCTCCTGCGGAAGGTTCTCCCAACATTCCGTCAGCTTCACATGCAGAGCAGCCCGTGTGCTAAAAGGCATGCGTGCATGTGAACACACAGCATGCAGACACACTCAGCCACACAAGCAGTATGGTGGTTCCAAACTGAGGCTCTGTGGTCAGGCTGCTGCCTTTTTAGAACTCACACCATACACTTCCTAGTTCTTCATCTCCGGCAAGTAACCAAGTCTCCTGGTGCTGTAGTTTCTTTTAGAAAATGAGCACGATAATAGTCTCTCCCCACCTTACAGCTTTTGTAGAGGCAAACCAAGGCACTGCTGGTAAAGCAATGAGGGCAACAGATACTCGAGAGAATCAGCTATAGTCAGCCCATTCAGGGGCACGAAGTGAATGCAAGTAGACACGTGGAGTTGACTTACATGCACACAAACACACGTGTGCTTCAAGGAGCAACATCAGTTGTAGTTAAGTAGACTGTGAAAGACTGCAGTTCTCTGAGACAATGTCTGGAAATGCAGGTCTGCCCTAGGCTGCCCTGCAAGGAACTGTCGTCCTCTCATCCTCTGCTTGTCCAAGAAAGTGAATGTTGAGCCGGAGATTTAGCTCAGTGGTTCTGGTGCCTGCTTAGTAAGCACAAGTTCCCTGGTTCGATCCCCGGTAACCACATACAACAGTAACAGGTTTGGTAACTCACCCATCAGTAGTATATACCACAATGCTGGGTGTGGTGGCTCATGCCTATAATCCCAGCACTCAGGAGGAAGAGGCAGGAAGATTGCTGAGTTCCAGGCTTGCCTGGGCTACACAGGGCCAGCCTGTTCTACAAGTTCAGGGCCAGCCTGAACTACAAAGGGAGACCCTGTCTCAAAAAGAAAAAAAAAAAAGGTCGACAGACTTGACAGTTGCCATATCATGAAGAGGGACAGACAAGACCTGGCCAGTATTCTCAGCCCTCGATGGGGGCACATAACGATGAGCATCCCCAGAAAGTCTGGGAGGAGCTATGTGCAGTAACCCTCAGTTGTCCAGCGGCTGGACTGAGTCTGGTTTAAGACCTGCCAAGTGTCTGTAGGGTCTGGCAGAGCCACCCATCACAGACCCTCTCCCCCAGCACACACCAGCATGCCCACTGGCTCTACCAGCACTACCTTGGACAGTAGAGCTAGCAGAGCTGCCTGGTAAGAGATCCTCTGAGGCCCCATGAGACCAGGAAGTCCCTGCAGGCGGCACCTGCGTCTTCAAAGAAAGGACTGGAAAGGCCGATGCTCGACCTGAAGGCGCAAAGGAACAGCTTCATGGTAGCCAGCGCGGCATCAAAAGTTTCCCAACAGGTCACTGAGGAAACGGTCCCTTCATAAATGTGTAAAGCAGTACTTAATCTCGAGCCACTTCCCAGTCTCCACATGTCCAAAACGTAGAGCTGAAACCGGAACTGAGACCGGTTGCTTCCTACAAGCAATCCACTGTGCAGCTGAGCTGAGGTCAGCAAAGGGATGTGCAAAAATAAGCTGGCCTCATGCGGTGAGGATGGCTGTCACTCCAGCAACTGGCTACAAGCTGTGACACGGCATCACTGTGAGCTTCAGTCTCAGGCCTCAGTTTCCTCTTCCTCAGCTCGCTCTCACGCATGGCAGCTGAAGTTGCCAGTCTGTGAGGTCGGGACCCTGCCCCCACCACAGCTTCCCTGCAGCAGCTCTACCTGCCTTCCAGCCACTCCCTGCCGCCCCAGCCTTGCAGTGGAGGAGTAAACAAGCCCAGCGGCTCAAACTTTAGGGGGAGATGTGAAATTTAATGAACTCAGTGCACGTTGCGGGGCTGTGATTCCTCTTACCTTTAACGTGAACTCACAGGCGGATTAAACTGAAATAAAACCTCGCATTTGAGTTACATTCTCAGCTGATTGGAAACATGCGTTACCTCCCTATGACCGGGCCGTGAGAAGGGAAGTTATTATCTTTATTTAGAGTTTGTAACGCTTTATGGTCGAGGCAGCTTTAATCCTGCTGGGGGGAAAAATGATGCGGAATAAATTACTCTCACTTACCTTTGTTTTCCAATCACATGCTCCAGTGGGAACAAAACATCCTAAGTGAGGGCATGTGGAGAGCCAGGTGATCCCTGACAGAAGAGTTTAATTATTTTTTTCTTTAAGCATGTGAACGGAAAGGGCTTTAAAGCATCACTTGGCAAGGGGCCTTGTTCCTCAAAAATGTGCCCTCCAGCAAGGATGCCAGCATCCCCTGGCTTTTGCTGGTTCCTCCACTTTTTCTTTCCAGTGGACAGTGGCCCCACCTGTCTCCACAACGCCTGCCCTTTCATGGAGCATTAAGCAAACCTTCTAGCTCCAGACATTTAGGAACAATCAAGAAGGAGACAGAGAAAAGACAGATTTTTTTTTTTTTTGAGACAGGGTCTCGCTTTGTAGTTCAGAAGAGCTCTGAGCTCACTATGTAACTCAGGCAAGCCTCGAACTCAGCAGTCCTCCTGTCTCTGCCTCCCGAGTGCTGGGATCACAGGCGTGAGCCATCATGCCCAGCACTGTGGTATGTGGTATTGATTGCTGGTGGGCATGAGTCTCCACATCCAGCACTGTATGTGGTTACTGGGGATCGAACTCAGGACCTTGCGCTTGCAAGGCAGGTGCTGGAACCACTGAGCTAACCCTCCAGCCCGAGAAGACAGATTTGAATCAAAATCAAATCTGTGTTGGGGCCAGGGCTCTAGAGAGACAGATTTCACTCCTTTGTTATTTCTCTCATCCCCTCTGTTACCTAAAAAACGAAGAGCTTAGGTGTAGGAGATACCTGAAAAGTCACTGAGATGGCCCAGGCTCCGAGCCCAGCTTTCTAAAGGCTGGCAAAGGCCATTAGTGAGATGTCTGCCTTACTTGAATCTGGAGGGGTAGGATGGGAATATGAAATGTATTTAGGGACTCTGTTCAGGGGTGTAGCATTCAGAATCAAGTCAGAAAAACAAAGATTAAGTATTCCAAAAATGTAATCCAGGGAACTGGAACACAAGAGGTGGAATTTCTGAGAAGTCCAACAGGGGATGCAATTCAGAGATCACTGTGCTGTTACTGGGAGCTACAAGCCCCGGACTGTAGCGGAAACCAAGCACGGAGTCAGAGTGGGCTCTGTCTGGCACAGGGCTGGGAGGCTGGACCCACAGAGGAGAAGCAGCTGCTACCATTGGCTACAGTGCTGCTGCCTTTCCCCCCTTTTCCCGCCTCCCCCCATCTGCCACTGGTGCCTCCAATTGGCTGGAGCCTGTCAGAAGTAGCTGGCAGGCAGGCAGCCTGCAGTGCGTGGCTTCCTGAGTGAAGGCAAGTGAGATGGATTTCAGGCCACACCAAGCCAAGGAATATGTCCAAACCACCAACCTGGGAGAGCAGAGGGAAACCACAGTGTGGAGAACCCCACTGCTCAGGGATTCTGAAGGTGACAGGCAAATGCAGATCACCCTTTGACACCATCGTGTAACCTCTGCAGCCATCGGCATCTATATAAAAAGCAAAAAGAGGGCAAAAAGGACAGATGGAGCACAGAGAAGAGCCAGGCCACACACGTTCCCATGGGATGAAGAGCCAGGTGTCCTAAGTACCAATCCTCAAGTCCCTGTTGGCCTCCACTCACTGGCTCTGGAAACTTCCTTCAATGCATAAGCCACTTTTCCTTCGCTGAAACATACAGCGTGGAGAGAAACTTACCATAGACCCTGTGAATGCTGGTAATATCACCCACAGACATTAGCCACCAGCCATCCCCAGACACACTTTCCTCCAGAACACTTCTGGCTCCTCCCACAGACAGGAGCCCTCTCCCCGCTAGATCCAAGTCAGTGGTAGAACTCAGAAGGGACTTTAGACGGTTGTCCACGACCCATATGTGCTTTCATCAGTGGGGCCCATGTTCAGAGGATTCACACTGTGCCTTATGCCTGACACATTTCAGATGCCAACTTAGTGGACACTGGTTGGAATCCATGGTAGGAAGCACATCATCAGAGGACTCCTTCAGTTTTAGGTTCCTCTCTCTTGGGCCTGGATGGTTTGCAGTTGGTATGTAGATTCACACTGAAACATCGCAAACCCTCAGGGAGTCTGACTTCTTTCCTACCCCTCCCCCAACACACACATGCACATGCACGCACGCACCCACACACATACTCACACTTGCTTCTGGGATCTGTCAGACACAAGCAAAGGGTTGGTTAAAAAAAACACATGATAATTATGAGCTGTGAGTTTCTACCTTCACTACTCTGTTAAAGGAAGAAAAGATACTTCCTCTTGAGAGCCTCAGCATGCTTTGCAAACCAGAGTTAATGTTTTGGCTCAGCTTGGGGAAAAACTGAAGCAGAGGAGAGACCTATTACAGGAACAGCAGAGGGACTTCTAAAGACGGTATTCATACCAGGGCCCTGGAGACATTGGGAGACCAGTCTGAGAAACCTGTATAATATTTTGCTATTTAAAGCCAAATTTGCTGATGTTTATCCTATTAGATACTGAAAATAACCTAGGAGGAGTTTATTCTGTCCGTGTCATATGAGGAATTGAAGGCACAGAGAATGGAAGTGTGCCCAGATTGGCTTAGCTGGTACTGATGGCAGTGCCTGACTTTCTCTGTCTTTGTCCTTCTCCCTACCCCTCCATCCATGGTTTGATGAGGGCCAGACCCTGGCCTACTCTGCCTTAGCACAGGCTGTGGTACATGGCCATGAAGGCCCACCTTACAGAAGTCACCAGACAGGACTCACAGTTGGAGTGACTGTGCCTGGGTCCTGGACTCAAGTCTCTGGTTGGAAGTCCAGTAGGGAATACTGGTTAAGAAGCCACAATCATGTCTTTTCTGGAACCTTTTTCTCTCTGAGTCTGCAGGTAGTGTCTTGTTATGTGGCACCTAGAGACCCCTCTTTCTTCTCACAAGATTGGAGAAGACACAGCTTTCTGACCTCTGCCCTGTCTCTTTGCCCTCTTGGACACAAGAGATTGGTATCTCTGGCAAAGAGAACCCACAGGGAGCCCACGGACTTTCAACTCAATTCTCTGAATAATAGCTAAACCCATGGCTCTCTGGACACTGAGAAGAGGGGAGGGCCTGGCTGACCACCCAGGCTGAGCATGCAGCACTACCCAGCAACCCCTTGGAGGGTCCAGACAGGCAACCACCCTCTCCCCAAACTGTAACTGCCACCATTGGATTCCAGACAGGACCAGGACCCCTGCTTGTGGCTGGGATCCCAGACCTACAAAATACTCCAGAGCAGAGGGTTCTCCTGCTTCCCAACTTCTCCCAGGTTGGCTGCTGCCCTCTGGCTTCTGGGCAGGAGATACCCTGCTGCCCAGGCCACACCCCTCCATCCTTTGTCATTTCACATTTTCTGGCATGTACATTCAGTGTGCTTGGCGCTTTTAAATATCGCACTTTATGGCTTTCTGCAGTGTAATTTTGTTCCTGTCCTGCCATTCAATTTGAATTAAATATCAAACAGATGTGAGTCATTTTTTGCTCTTTTTAAGAAAAAGTTTAATATTAGGGAGCATGCCCTTCTATAAGATCAGGAAAGTGATTCGGAGAAATAAGCCCCTTCAAATTAAAAAAGAATCACATTGGTTAACATTGAGATGCTTTCAAGTGATACATTTTGAAGTGCTAAGGGAAGGTGTTTCCAGCAAGCTATAAAGCAGCCAGGAGAAAGGAGGAAGATATACGGCCCAAGGCTGGTGGGGAAATTGGAGCTCTGAAGGGGCAGGCCCATCGGGGTGGGAGCTCTGGGCTTAGAGATGAGGTTTGCAGATGATGCTGGGGGAGGCCATCTTCCCTGAGGCCCAAGAAGGGCCTGCGCTCAGCAGCCTGTGTGGTCAGGCTGGGATGGAGCCAGGATGAGCCTCTCAGAAAGCTGCCTGGCATGGACACTTCCCTATCCTCACAGGCTTGCACCAGCTCGACCCTCTCCCCGACCAACCTTCATGGGGTGATTTTATCTGTGTGAACATGCTAACTCTGGCTTAGCCCTTCTGTTCTTGTGAAAGGCTCTTGGACAGTCCCTTTAGGCTTTTGTGGTTCATCAGAGAGGACAGAGAAAAATGTGGCTCCTCTTTGTACACAAGAACATACATGAACTTCACCCTACCTCCAGGGCCGTGGCCCCCTGATTTAGATACCCCTTGCCTTCCCCACCTATGACAGAGGAGCACAAAGTGTCTCATCAGAAAACTACTCAGTGAGAGACCCAGGCCTCTCTCTCCCAGGACACAGGGACCTGTGTTCGCAGAGCGCCCACCCGCAGCGACTGAGCTGTAGTTGCTGGTCAGTCTCCAAACTCTCCTTGCTCTTGGCAACAGGCATACTTGGCGCTCCAAGTTATTGGACCTGCCGCCATTTGTGGCTACGAGCCAGGGCTTTTCCAGGGCCGACTCGGGCTAAAGTGTTTCCATGTGGTCCTTCGACTCCCGGCTCCAAAAGACAGCTCTCCAGCTCCAGCCGCTGACACAAATGGCATTTCCACGTGGCACTGCATGGGGCCAAGAGGCCTCCTGATGCCAACTGGTTCTGGACACCCGGGACGCTGAGGTGATGTTCTGCACACCCCAGGCTTGCCCCCGGGAGGGCACGAACATATCAAGAGACCCTGCTCCGTGGGGAGCGTCAGGAACTCCTGAGGAGAAACAGAATCAACATTTCCTAGAATTCCACGGACAAAAGAGAAGTTTGAATGGAGGAATTTAAAGCACAGAAAAGCCTTGACTTTGAAGTCAGACAGCCCAGTTCTACCAGTTAGTAGCTCTGTGACCCCAGGCAAGACCTCGCCTCTCCCATCCTGTTTCTCCTATGTGTAAACAGGAGGGTCCCCACCTCATAGAGAGGCAGCGCAGAATGCATGTCAAGTACTCGGCACAGTACGAGGCTGACACCACAGTCCCAGCGTTTGAAGTTCTTTCCACACTTTCCTCCACTGGGACAAGTCTGATGGGCTTGCTGGGGCTGGGAGGGGCTACACTACACCCCACACTCCTCAAGAAACCAACTAGTAACTTCGAGAGGAGCAGGAGACACAAAGGGGGGGAGAGTAAGTTCCTGTATCATAAATATGTCCCTGGGGAAGGAAGAAGTGGGAGGCCAGAGCGAAGAAAGTGGCAAAAATATCTGATAGTGGTTTCAGAGGAGGAATTGAAAGTTGCGAACCATTGCTGCTTTAACCGTTCCTTTGCACCCATAGCAATTAAAGTAAGAATGGACAGGGATCTCTTCTGAGAGCCTAGGGGAGGGGGCCAAGAAACAGCGAGGCCTGGGACTCAAGACCACACCCAGATTCTAGAGGAGCTCTGAGCTCAGCCTTCCTCCAGGGGAGGCAGGGTAGATCCCACCTTCTTTGCTTTCTCGCCCATCAGGCAGGAGCCCAGCCAAGGCAGCCAACTCTTCCAGGTCCGGGTCTAAGTCTAGGTCTCACAGGTTAGGTTTCTTCATTTCCCTACCTACAGAGCTCCATGTAACAGTCATTCATTTGTGCTTCACTGAGAGCAAGAGAATCTTTCTAACTGACTGCTCGGCATTCGTAAGAGGATTGAAAACACTTCTCTCCCCACGGAACTGAAGTTCTCAGCTTTACTGAGAACAAGATATCCCTCTAGCTACAGGAGCAGGGAGGACGGGAGGGTCCTGAGCTGTTAAAGGAAGCCGACTGGCATTGGTTCAGCCTCCTATTGCCCCTAACATGCCCAGGACATGGACCCAACTATGGAACTTCAGGCCAGGTCCACACTCACCCTGATAACCCTGTTTCCATGTCCCCTGGAGGGACACTTTCTCAGCGCAGGCTTTTCTTCAGTCTTCAAGAGCACTTCTTCTTGGCCTGGACAGATGTTACAAAGCACCCTAGTAGGAACCTGGCGACTTAGACACATTTATTTCTCTGCTCTTATTTTCATTTTTATTAGGCAGTGAGCTACTGAATGACTTAAATATATTTAAATACACAATAATTATTCATATCCTTTTCTGCTCTTCCTTGGGGTGGGGTAGGGTTATGCATGTTCTCACGAGTGTAATCCATAGAGACGGGCTTGTTTTCTCTAGTTATTTCCTGGACATTTTTACCTAGACACAGTTTGTCATGTTGCTCTTACTGGGTACACGCAATCCCATCACAACACACCTTGGTTTCTACCTAGTTGATTGATGGGCAGTTTAACTCATTACAATTTTGAGGGGACATGTTTGAAGTAATACTGCAAACTACTCATAAAATAGTGTTTTTTGGAGAAACTCCTTGGAAATAGTCATGGCTGCTGCATGCGCTGATGAGAATATGTAGACCCTCTGTGTGTCACAGATCAAGCACAGAGATAGCTCATTAGTCCACGTGGATTCGGCAGTTTGTTGCTCTGGTGCCCATTTTACGGATGGGAAAACTGAGGTGGGTGGTGTGGTGGGGACATTTGCCTATAGGCACCCCACATACCTCTGTGTTGCATTTATTGGGATGGCTCCTCTCTCCAAGTACCCTCTTGGTATAATGGAAGCCAAAGTATCTCTGCCAAGTGCAATAGATGACTAGTGATGGAAATTTTCCTGTGGCAACCCTGAGATATTACAGGATGGGAAGCCACTGCTCAAACCTTGAACTAACCCTGCAGATGACCATCCCAGACTAAGACCAAATTCACCTTTCTCAAACCCTCCAGAGACCCCTGGAAGAGAAGGGAGGATGCTTTTTGAATCTCTAAGCCCTGTGAAGATGTGAAAATGGGGGCAGGTCAGCCACAGGAAGTGCCAGCTACAATGTGTAAACACACCTCAGGGTGAGGCTAATCTCCTAGGTCAGGCCGTGCTGCTGCAGGGGCCACTACAGGAGTAGAGGCCAGGGTGGCCCCGGGCCAAGCCTTGTACAATACCGATGCCGTGTCAGTGGCTGATGTTCACTGAGCTCTAGGGCCTGAGCATTTAGCCATTTGTTAGCACTGGTGTCTGCCCTGCGGCAGCCTTGGTGCCCTGTCCAGCCTTCCCCACATGTAAAGTAGCCAGCGCTACCAGGCTAGAGAGGGCTGTGGGATCATGCAGGCACCCCTGGCTCCTAGTTGGGCTCCAGCAGAGGTGCACAGGGCTAATCAGAAACACCTGTGTACATGGAATTTCCTGCCCCAGTTCAGCCTTCATTTCCTCTGCCAGTAAAAACCTGAGGCATACAAAGGTGAAAGAAACCAGCCAGTCAATCACCCAGACGACGGCCACCAGGGCCGCAGAGACAGGACTTTCTAAATTAAATTTTAATTCCCACCCGATGGCCCAGCCGGCACAGTCATGATTCAAACTCTGCAATAGGGTTGCCACAGCCAGGCAGACCTTGAGCCAGGCCTTTGCAGGCATTAACCTCACCTCCTGCCCAGCACATGATGGTGTCTGCCTGGGCCATCAGGTTGTAGAACAAGACCCTAAGAATGAAAGGGACCCCCTTTCTCTCTGGCTCCGTTATGCAGCTGCAAGGGTTTCGAGCTGATTAGCTGCTCGCTACTTCAGGCCGTTTGAATTATTAGGTGCTGGAGAGATCAGAGCCCGCTCGTGACTCGGGGACATTTAGCAAGACAACATCAAAGCTGGGGGCGGCCTGGTCCAAACTGTAGGATAATGGTCAGTACCTGAGGGTCTGGGCTCTGTCCTGGCCCAGCAAGTTTAGGTGAGGAGAGAGTCATAAACATGCCTCCATTTTTCCAGAGTTTCCGATAAAGAAACAATGAATGAGCTGCCCATTTCCCTGTCTGACAAGGTAAAGCTTCATCGGAAAGAATGATTTGCATGACCGCATAGCTGGGTGCAAGTCCCTCCCCAGAGTCAAGTCAGCCAGACACGGGAGGGTCAGGGAGGTGGCCCTGAGAGCCCACTTCAAGGCCAAGAACCCGGGCTGCTCAGGGGTCACTCAGTCTTGGGCTTAAAGCCCTGTTTGTACTGTTATGCAAGTTCGTTTCTCCTAGTCTCCATCATGTAGTCTACAAAATGGAAAATAATGATAGCTCCTCCCTCATAAGGTTTGGAGTGAGGAATATATGAGCAAGGAATGCTTTATGCTGAGGAATGTAACAAGCCAGGGCTGAGTACAACAATCCCAAAGAGGAAGCTCCTGCCCCTCGGCCACTGGTAAATCAGCGACAGCCACCTAGAGGGCAGGGAGTGACAGACCTCTGTTCAGGAGGACCCAGCCCCTTCCAGAGACCTACTTGCTGTTTAGTCTCAGGCTCAACCCCTCATGGCAAGACTCTCCTCTGCATCTGGTCTGACTGGTCTCCTCACTGAAGGCCTCAAGCCACACGAGTGGACTGGGAATGGGGGTGACCAGGAGGCGGGAAGAGACAGTACCAATCCCCTTAGACCTGGGAACACAGGAGAAAGGATCTCCAGGCAATGGGGAGGGCTGGAGGCTGTGGACTGACTTTTGAGCAGGAAGGCAGGACACCTGTGAGTAAGAGGAAAGTGTCCCAGGTCTTCAAAATCTGCCACCTTATTTGGGGGGGGTGGGTTTTTGACTTTTAAAACAATACATACGTATTGCACTGTGCTACAAATGCACAATAGCATGAGTGACTTTCACCAACAATATCGAACACAAGCCAGACACAGAGTATATACAAAGCCTAAAAATAGTTGCACAGAACCTATGGTTTGACCCAGAATCAGGTTCTCCTTGGGGAGGGTAGAGACTGGAAGTTGATGCTGGAGGGGATTTGTGCACCAGTGATCTTGTTTCTTGAATTTGGTGCTGGCTATGTGGGTGTGTTCACTTAGTGAAAATCCGCTGAGCCAGCCCACTCAGCATTTGTACATTTTTCTGTATGCATGTCACATTCAATAACACGATGACTTAGAGTAGGTTGTCAGGTGCATAGCAACATTGCGTACACAAAGAAAAGTGTTCATCCTTATTGAGAAAAATGTGTTTTTAAAGTAGAAAATTGGAAACATGTCACTTATTGTACCATCCAGAGTTCATTCCTTAAATATGTGAGCATATTCTCTTCCCACATTTTCCATGCATGATGTGGGTGCTTAATAAATTTAGTAATAGACATGTATGTAAAATTATATGTTCAGTTTCTCTCTTTAATGTTCTATCATGAGAATTTTTGCATACATCTTTGATACAGCTGAAAACCATCTGGATGACTCTATCATTTGCCGACAAACAGACACATTATACCTTAACTAATAATTCTTAACCGGAATCAGTTTGCCCCTCCCCCAGGGCATCTTACAACAACTGCTAGGGAAGGAAGGAGGAGGCCGCTGACTCATAGCAGAGAAAGTGATGGATTGGTAGGTCTCCCTCACTTCCTGTTCCCACAGGAGTAGTCCAGACCTTGATCCTGGTTAGTTTCCAATAGTAATCAGTGACCCCTCTTTCTTCCTCCTCTTTTCCTTCTGAAGATCAGCAGTACTCACATTGGAGTTTCCAGGCAGGGCTTTTCTCTGAGCTTTTCCCTGGATAGGATATATTCAGAGAGTTTTTGAAAATGGATATAAAGAACTCAGGGAAAAAGTGTAAACCGATCTCAAAATATACTTGAGTTGCTGGGCAACCAAAAGATACAACACAGATCTCAAAGATCAGCCCAGATGATGCTTTGTAATTGTTCAGGGTCATTTTGTTTTACTGGTAATCTGCCTATTTAAATGCATGGAAAAACTTATCAGAACCACAAACAAAACCAAACAAAAATCAGAAAACTGTCAGTTTCTGGGTTCAGGACAGTGGGGATGAGACCATGTATCTGTGATAGAAGGACAAACTTGACCCAGGAGTGGGACGGTAAGAGAGAGGGAAGACAGCATGGTTTTCTTTCTCTAGGAAGCCTTTAGCCTTTGTCAGATCTAGAAAAGGAGGTTGGCTGGGGAATTGAAGGCTGGAGAAAGATCCCAGACAAGGCTCCTAGGACTCCGCAGAGGGTCAGATGTCACAGGAAGGTTCCACATGTCAGGGCCACAGGGTTGGTTGAAGTGTCCCTATTAGTCTTTTGATCCCAAGATTCAGCTGCATGAGCTTCATTCGACTCATCTGGGGCTCAGCAAGTTCCTGGCCCCAAGCACAAGGTGGCTGGTCTTCACTTTTCATTGTGCAAAATATAAGAATATTCTGATTGCCAGACCAATTCTGATGGCAGCAAATATTTCTCTTTTGTTTTCTTGTTTTGCAGAAGAAAATCAGTTGGCATAGCCTATAAATGTCTGTATTTCTAAAATAGGCCCATGGATTATTTAGTCATAGACACCGAACATTTCTCCCAGGAATGTACATTTCAACAAACTTTTCAGATTATACTTTCTTTTCCTTGAGACAAGGTCTCGCTTTGTAGTTCAGCCTGGCCCGGAGCTCACCATATAGCCCAGGCAAGCCTCAAACTCAGCAGTCCTCCTGCCTCTGCCTCCTGAGTGCTGGGATTACAGGCATAAGCCACCACTCCTGGCACTGTAGTATGTGGTACTGATTGCTGGTGGGCATGAGTCACTGCACCCGGTATTGTATGTAGCTAACGGGTATTGAATCAGGGACCTTGTGCTTGCAAGACAGGCACTGGAACCACTGAGCTAAATCTCCAGCCCTCAGATTATACTTTTTATTGTGATAAAATAGATATAGCATAAACTACACTATCTAAGCAATTTTTAAATGCCCAATTTAGTGTAGCTACTTGTACACTATTGTGCAAGCATCCAGAACTATTTCCAAAATTCCAAAATTGTTCATCATCCCAAACAGAAACACTGTACCAGCTAAGCAACAACTCCATATTCCTCCTTTCCTCAGTCCTTAATAACTTCAAATTTTCTATGAATACCTGTTCTAGATGTTTTGTGTAAATGGAAACACAACCTGTGGGTCTTTCTCGTCTATTTTATTTCACTAAGTAAAAAATTTTAAAGTTAATCTGTGTTGTAGTGAGTATCAGAAATTCATTTCTTCTTAAGGTTCAATAATATTTCATTGTGGGTATGGGCCATATTTTGTTTATTCCTCTATCTTTAGCTAAGGAAATTTGGAGTCTTTCTATCCCTTGGCATCTATGAACAATGGTGTTATGAACATCGGTGTACAAGTACCTGAAGTTCTTGTTTTCAATTTTTCAAAAGCAGAAGTGAAATGAACTTACTGGATTCTATGGGAACTCTACGTTTGACCTCTTGCAGGATCACCATACTGTTTTGCATAACAACTACACTTCCAGTGCATGTAGACCCCAATTTCTCCACATTATCATCAAGACCTGCCATCTTCTTTTTTT
>PVIC010031179.1:9976-21568 GCA_004025085.1 Thryonomys swinderianus | reverse complement strand
CAAATCCACAAAACATCACCACACTGGAAGATGTAAAGATAGTACTCAAACTACGTTGCCAGGGAACCCACAAATAGATACAAGGGCATTTCTGCCAATTAGTTAGAATGTTCCCAGTGGGCAAGAGGAAAAAAAACCCTGTCTAATAAAGTAATTTTCTAAATGTTTTTCTTCCATAATTTCCCTGATGCTTCACCACGTATGAGGAATTCTTAGAACACAATTCTGTTCAGGTTGAACCATAAGAGCCTACCTTTTTTGTGCAGCAAAAATCATGAGATTTCACAGTTCACCTTAACAGTATTAGCAAAGTAAGAGACTGCAATGGATCTAATGTAACCACCCTGGCCTGGGAGGTGTCCACCACCAGGACTCTGAGTATCACCAGCGACCTCCCTAAGACCAATACTGCTGCCCAGCTATTAAGGTACACCAAAAGGGGGTGTGAACAAGCAGCGAAAAAGAATCTCAAAAGCAAGAACAAAACAAGAATCTAGGTTCCTGAGAGCCACAGCACCGCCCTGAGAGCCACAGCACCACCCAAAGACATGTGTCCTGGAAAGCCGACCCCAAGGGAGCTCTTACTCATAACTGAGTTCTTTGTCTGGAACAGGGTTCTCCGCTTGCCCAGCCTCATGGTTCCGCCCATCTGCCCAGGGTTGTGTTCCGGCATCTCTATGACCTGAAGATGTTCAGAAAATAAACACAATCTATTGAATGCTGCTTCCATTTGAACCAAGACCCCTGTCACCAAATAGTGCCCACCTGTCAGTGGGTAGGCTCCACTACTCCAGCCTTTCCCTGTAAGAGATGCCATCACTGGGAAACTGTGGCCAGAGGCTCAATCTTTCAGCCCATCCTCGTGATGCTGTCCCTGCTCCAGCACTGGAGATCATGAGGGCCGCTAGGCTTTTGCACATTTCTGGTGTGAAACCAGCTGTCGTGACACACGTCTCCCCATCTGCAGTCCTGAGGCACTGCCCACAGGAAGGGGCACAGGGTTGGGACTCAGGAGGGGGCTTACCAAGTGTCTGTGAATGGGTGGGCTGTGGCACTCAGAGGGGATGGTCCCCCTCACCTCTCAGTCCACTGCTCCTGAACACCTTCAGACCCCCCAGAGCCTTTTCTGTGCCCACTCTCCCGCCTCAAGGTCCAACCTCCAAAATCTTTGTTCTTCCCCTCCTGAGCCCTTCGTATTAGCACAGTTCAATACTGATGCTGCCCAACTGACAAGAAATCAAGAGCCTCTTATTTATCAGTGTCCTCAGTGACAAAAATAGTCTCTAGCATACACATGCAACATACGTTGAATGCTGGTGGGGAAATGCCTTTTGACATGCCTGACACTCGGCAGGTATGGATTCAAAGATGAAGAAAGGCACTGTCCTTCCTCAGGGAGCTTTAAAAACAGAGCATGCCGACAGTGCCCACCAGGTGTGCCAGCCTGGAAAGGCTTTGCTTACTGTGACACAAATCAGTACCACAGCACAGCAGTTCTTTAAGCAGGACAGCTGCTGGGCAAAACGTGGATCAACATGGTGACAACAGGAGCCGCTGAGTGACAAACGCCTACGTCAGTGTTGCACATCGGTATCATTTAGGGGAGTGGGCAACGAGGGAGCCTCTCAAGTGGCCGGGCTGATTCCTGGCTTAAAGACTCTGTGGTAAACTAAGAAGACCAGTGAGGAATTAAATTACACAGTGCAAAGTCCTTCCTTCCTCTCTGTTCGACCTGAGAGCACGAGACCCGAGAGGCTCTCCCGGCCTGCCCCTACCAATCTGTGCACCCTCAGCCCCCTTCCAGCTCTAGCTAAGCCTGAGGGAGACCCGAACACTTGACTCACCACGGGATGACTGGTCTTAGGGTCAAATTCTGTGGAATTGGCATCTGAAAAGTTAAAATACTTCAGCTGTGAAAACAGTTCAAACCAAATCAGTTACTTAACAGTTTAATTCCTAAGAACTAAACTAAATCACCATGGTCTCCCTTAGTTTAAAATCAATGATTAGAACAAAAACCAGGGACAATATTTTTAAGACAAAAACATTCAACACACAAACATGGGTGAGTTTTTTCCATCCAATTTTTAAATTTTCTGGGAAGTAAAGCTATACAAAATAGATCGAAACCAATACCATAACCTAAAAATCTGTACTTGGGCAATGTCTTTATGATAGATGATTCTTACACTGTTATTTTCATTTTCTCATATCTTGTTGCAGACTCTCTGAGATGAGTGAGAACTGTATCTTCTACTTTCCTTTCATCCTCAGCACCTAATACGCTGCTTCACTCAATTGCCAAGCTCAAAGGCTAAATCACAAATTAACTGCTTTTAACACAAATAACCTTCCCATTCTTTATTTAACTTACTGCCTCACCATAAGCGCCACCACTGTAGACTAAAGGAAAAGGACCAAGTTACTGGTACTACATGCTGGTTCTCTCTGTGCTAAGAGTTAGGTACCAGTCCCCTCTTGGACCCAACCCAGGCTTCCACTACAGGCTAGGTTCATCACCAGGTCCCTGCCTAACTAAGAACCTATGTGACAGCAGGGTCACACTACCCAAGGGTTCAGGGGACACTGACAGACAGTTCTGTAGGAGTCCGGGGAGACAGCCTTGCCAGAACAGCAGCCAGAATTAGGGGCATGCCACCCCTCAAGCTGAGACACTGTCTCAGAAAGATGAACTGAAACCCAGCCCTAGCCACAGGCTGGCCACAAATCACCTGTACTGAGTACTAAGCAAGACTGCTTTCGTTATAGGACTTTCTGAAAATCTAGGATCTGTCAGCTGGGCCAAGGGGACAAATGACTACAACAGATTATTGAACTGTGGCCCCATGAGCCCCATTCCCAGTATCCATGCCCTGTGGTCCCCTCCCTTACTGGGCTCCACCTGTGACTCGCTTTGGCCAATAGGACACTGGCAAGTTTGACAAGTGCTTGTGCAGTGGGCCTATTTGGGAAGTCGGCTGCTATCGTGTAAGGAAGCCTGAGCATCGTTATTGAAGCTACCATGTGCAGCTGGCATCTCCACATCCTTGCTGGGCTGAGCGTACCGCAAAGCCAGGCAGGAGTGAGTGACTCCAGATATACTACAAGGAGCAGAAAACCACCCAGCTGAGTGACCCACAGTATACTAAGAAGTGACAAGTCAAAGATGTTAAACCCACTGGATTTCGGGGTGATCGTGACTATTAGTGAATATAGTTAGTAAACAAATCTAATATTATCTGAGTATTTCCTACTTGCCAGGCACTGCTAAGATTCTGTATGTGCATTTTCCTTTTTTTCTTTTTTAAAGAACTGGAGATCAAGCCTAGGCAGTGCTAAACTACATCCTCAGCCCTTTTATTTTGAAGCAGGGCCTCAGCTGGCCTTCACCTTGTCATCTTCCTTCCACCTTCCACGTAGCTTAAGTTACAGGTATACACCACACCTAGCTGTTTCACCTTATTTTTACAATTATGTGAAATGGTCACGTTTGACTCCCATTTTATAGGAGAAACAGAGGTTTACAGAGTCTAAGTAAGTTGCCTAAAATCACCCATAGATCTATAATGACTGCACTGGTGGTCTCAGGCTGGTGTCTCCTTCTGGTCACAGACTGGAGGGTGGCCCTGGTGGTCAAAGGAAGGATCCCAATAACAGGACATCTGGGACAGAGCCAGAACTACACCTCATGGTGCACCAGGCACCCTCTTCACAGCTCCCACTACCCTCCACAGAACAAGGTCCACATGCACTGCAGGCATGTGGAACCTGGGTCTCAAAGCGCACTTACCTTGCCATCCCAGCACGTATCTTGAAAATTCAACAACTGCCAACTGCATTCCCAAGCACACACCTTCCAGGGGGAGGGAAAAGGAAATGAAGCTCCATTGAGACTTAGCTCCCACGTCTCCCCACGCCTGCCAAGGATCCTGTCTTGCATGGTATGGTCAACTCTTTTTTTTTTTTTTTTTTTTGAGTCAGCGTCTTGCTTTGTAGTTCAGGCTGGCTCTGAGCTCACTATGTAGCCCAGGCAAGCCTCAAACTCAGCAATCCTCCTGTCTCTGCCTCCCGAGTGCTGGGATAACAGGCGCGAGCCACCACGCCCAGCACTGTGGTATGTGGTATTGATTGCTGGTGGGCGTGAGTCACCACGCCCAGCATTGTATGTGGTCACCGGGGATCGAACTCAGGACCTTGCGCTTGCGAGGCAGGCGCCGGAACCGCTGAGCTAACCCTCCGGCCCAAGGTATGGTCAACTCTTAAATCTCCTACTATAAGCAACTACCCTTTACTGTTATGCTTTATCTGTATTCAACTTAAAAAACTAGTATCTAAGTGTACATTGATGCTAGATTCTGCAAAATTAACAATTGGAGAAGTCACAACATTCTACTTGATACATTAAAATTCAAGTTTCCTTACCATCATTTCTCATTAAATTCTCATTTACAATGGATCAAATTAAAAATCACTAAAACTTGGGCCAGAGGGTTAGCTCAGTGGTTCCGGCACCTGCCTCACAAGCGCAAGGTCCTGAGTTCGATCCCCTGAAACCACATATAATGCTGGGCGTGGAGACTCACGCCCACCAGCAATCAACACCGCATAGCACAATGCCCGGTGTGGTGGTGGCTCACGCCTGTCATCCCAGCACTTGGGAGGCAGAGATAGGAGGATTGCTGAGTTTGAGGTTTGCCTGGGCTACACAGTGAGCTCAGAGCCAGCCTGAACTACAAAAGCGAGACCCTGTCTCAAAAAAAAAAAAAAAATCACTAAAACTTACAGCATCAGAAAGCATCCAAAATTCCTTTGCCCAATTAAAATCAGCTGGTGTGCAAATGAGAAGGACATAAAAATTTTACATGCAGGCCAGGGATTTAGCTCAGTGGTTCCAGTGTCTGCCTTGCAAGCATAAGGTCCCCGAATTGGATCCCAGCTAACTACATACCACAGTGAGGCATGGTGATTCATGCCCACCAGCAATCAGCACCACATACCACAATGTCATGAGTGGTGGCTCAAGCCTATAATCCCAGCACTCGGGAGGCAGAAACAGGAGGATTGCGAAATTCGAGGGTTGCCTGGGCTACATAGTGAGCTCAGGGCCAGTCTAAACTACAAAGAGAGACCCTGTCTCAAAAAAAAAAATCTCACATGCAAACAGAATTTCCTAGTGGATATCCACTCTTAAAATCTCATGGCACCTACATGTAACTTATAATTGTCTATAAGAGAAAAGAAACTATTTCTACCAAAGAGCCACAAAGGCTTCTACCTGAGCTGCTACCTAGACAGCCAATAAGCATGTCCTGCTTCAAAATAATCCTGCCTTATTTCCAGTCCCCATCCCAGCTGGTCACATGTTCTTACTCTTTGCTGCTCAGAATGAAGAGGGCATAGTATGCCTCCTTACCCAGAAAAGGCTTTTTCTGTTTCCGAGCCCAGGAAATTGCTTGGATTTTTCCTTCAGTTCCTCGAACACCAAACCCGCCTGGAACCAGCACTCCACTGCACAGGAGAACAAACCACAAGGCCATGGCCCTTTCTATCAGCCCAGCTTGCAATGCCCACCAAAGAAGCCACTGCCAAGACTGATGGCATGAAGTTACCCCATCTGTTTTGCTACTGGGCCTAAGACTATGCTATTTAAAGGCATCGGTGAGTTGCATATTTAAACTTAGAGACTGCAAACAGAACTGTGGACTTGGTCACATGAGAAAATGCTTATATGAATGGAAAAAGAGATGGGGCACATCACTGTCATCCTGCCGCACACTCCTCTCAAGTACTTCGGTAAAGTTTGAAGAATTTGCTTTTCCTCTGCTCTTGACTTCCAGTGCTCCTGAGTCAGAGGGGCCTTTCCTCCTTGGAGTGAGCTACACTGACCAGACATCTCCACAGCAGCTGTACAGCCCAAAACACTCAACTGCTTTAGGGAACTCGGAATTCTTGTCCAGCTTTTACTATTAAAAATAATAGCTGTGGGCTGGAGATTTAGCGCAGTGGTTCCAGTGCCTACCTAGCAAGCGCAAGGTCCCTGGTTCAATCTCCTACCACATACAACAGTACTGGACGTGGTGACTCACGCCCACCACCAATCAGTAGTACCACATACCACAGTGCCTGGCATGGTGGCTCACGCCTGTAATCTCAGCACTTGGGAGGCAGAGGCAGGAGGATTGCTGAGTTTGAGGTTTGCCTAGCTACATAGCCTGAACTACAAAGCAAAACCCTGTCTCAAAAAACAAAAAAAAAAAAACCTCCTTAAATAAACCTAATGATGAATTGCACACAGTATTAATAAAATGAGAACCAGTTTTCTTTAGATCCATCTACATTGACAAGCAGTATTTTTCTGAGAAGCTTAAATCATGTAATAGGTAGTTCCTTCAATTAACTAAAAAGTTTCTCAACAAGTAGATGAGCTGCTGTTGTAGTGGAAGCGTAGGCCAGGGTTCATGAACACAAGCAAAACCCCTGGTCACAGCCAGAGAATACTACTTACTGGGCACTACAGAGCTTCTGCCAGGCCTCATGGTAGCGCACGGGCTCCTCCTGCATGGTGCTCGGCTCCAGGTCTGTGGAGTCTATGTACTGGGCACCAGGGTAGAGAAGAGACAGGTAGTGACTCCCATGCACTTCCATGACTTTAAATAATATTAGCAATGCTGCATTTCCATTAATTTTGGTTTTAAAGTGATACTGAAATTTAGTAAGTTAACATTTTAAAATACGAGTTTCCTCCAAAACCTGGGCAGTGTCATGCACCATGTCTGTCTACCAGGCCCTCTCATTTCACAGGGCGGCTGTGCATGATCACCTGATATGCAGATCCAAGCAATCAGTCCTTCTCTACCTCTACTCTCACCACCTTTCCCTTCATTATTTCTGGATAATACTCCACTATATTCTCAGTCAGGAGCTAAACTTTTCTTAAAAGAAACCCAGGGCTCCAAAAACAAAGCAGACGCTCACACAAGATCTTAAAGAACACAGACCATTTCCCTATTAACCCCCTGGCTGGATCTGTGCTATCTCTCCTTACCTTAATTTCCAGTTTGTGGTTGATGGCCAATGCAGAATGCTCCAGGGCTTTAATAACTGAGGCATATGAGTCTGAGAACTTGGTGTATTTGCCCACAAGGGCAATAGAGCAGGCCTCTAGCAATCGATCGTATCTATCAAAGAAAGGTCAAGAAAGATCCAATTAACTAGAATATACACACCAGCCCAAGACCAACATGGGAAGAAAAAAATTTGGAAAAAATATAGTAATGGGAGTGAGCATCACACCTCAGTGTGATGTATAAACCAGTAAAGAAGCAATTTTCAGAACACAAGAGACTGTAAAGAGACTTAAGATCTTAAAACCTGCTCCAAAGAGTTCCAAAATCTCTCACAAATTTATTTTTAAATATTTCGATACCAAGGGGGAAAAATTCTTGGCATAAATAGATAAAGGGAACACAAGATAAAGGGAAAGGTCAAATAAGTTGTGGGACATTTACACAACAGAAAAATCTAAACTTGCTAAAAATTTTCATTGTAGTTAGTAACAACAAAATGTTTATGTTTTATGAAAAAAGGACTATAAAATGGGGCCACTGTGATACCTACGGGTAAATGGACAGACATGTAATCGAGGAGTGGTGGTGCATGTTTGTAATGCCAGCAGTTGAGAGGCCAAGGCCGGAAAGTCACATGTCTGAGGCTGCCTGAGCTACACAGTAAATTCAAGGCCAGCAGTTATTTAAGAGCAATGTAAATGAGACTGGAAGAGAAAATATCCAAATGAAAATCCCTATCCCAGAACAAGGGAGGGAGTGCTCCCTCAGAGTCTGCTTATCCTCAGCGACCTAGCAACCACAGCAGGGCAGACCCACTGCTCCAAAGCAACAAAGGGAGACCTTGGAAGAGACATGTGAAAGGCAGAGGTTTAAGAACAGATGGCAGCAATACCCTCAGCAGAGCCCTATCTGGCGTGGGGCGAGTGGCACGTTCCCAAGCAGCTCAGAAAGCCAGCATGTTATACAAGAGACTGCCGAGCAAGGCCGGCCACTAATGAGGGAGTGGGAACACACGGCCACTCGGCACCTATGTGCACTGACCACCTAGCTAGCTGGTAAGAGACAATCGAGACAGAATATGAAACATTAACTCGCTGTCTGGAAGCTCGTGAACTGCCCACCCTGCTTGGACCACTTCATCTGTACTGTAACCACATGACTGCTATAAGCACTCTAAACCTCCCTTACCATGAAGATCCTGAGCCCGGAGCCCGAGTGCTAATGTGTGATGACATGTCTATATCCCTCCAAAGAGAAAGAAACAGAACCCAGACTTGTCCTGGAAATTCCTTCCCAGGCTGGCTTCCAGCCAAGCAAAAGCCACGCTGCCTCATCCGAAGGAAGCCCACAGTGGTCCCTTTCTGCCTGATCCAGGCTAGGGGGCTAGAGAGGGTTCAACAGGCCACAGGGAACCCCCACCCCACATCCTATGGGCCCAGCCAGGCAGCACTGAGCTGGACACTCAGGGAGCACGTGATTCCTGCCCCAGCAAATTCACACACCAGCCAAGCAGGCGGGGCCACACCTCAGACAGCAAAGACACAGACCCCTTCGACCAGGAGGCAGCAGGTCTCCTGCGAGGTACAGCCGGAGAGAAAGGGGCCCGGTTTCTGTTTCTCTCTGCCCCACCCCCACCAGTATTCCTCTCCGCACTGTGAGAAGGAAATGCTGACAGGTCCTGTGCTTCACCGCAAAGCCCGAGCACGTCTTCAGGTGGAAGCGTCAACCCCAGCTCAGCACATTGCTTGCTGTGTAGCCTGGCGTTCCCCTCCTCTCCGTCTCTGAAGGAATTCCTTCCAGTGAATTTAAACCTACCTCCTGGTAAGACCCACCCACACGGTTTTCAGGCTCAATATCAGAGGTCACACAGGCACTTCTACTGTCTTTGCCTAGTGACAGACACTTGGAAGGTGGTGGCTTTATGGGTTCCCAGAGGCTTCCCACTTGTGGGCTAGCATCCCACTTTCTTGTGTGGAGGGCCTCCATCCTGCCCACACACACACCCCCACCTGGGGAATGCCCGGTTAGATGGAGCAGCTTCCTGGAGGAGGTGACATGGTCACAATCTTCTGAAGAAGCTTGGGAATTCCTGGGTCCAACACAGCAATTTCTGCCAGTCCAAGGCCTGGTACTCAGAAACAGCCTCGACTTGCCCAGAGGCCGCTCGCAGCGGGCGGGCCTGAGCATCAGGAGGCAGCAGCAGCAGGGAAGGACCCTCATCTCCCAGTGAGCTCCTCCCTCTGCCAATTCAACTCCACCAGTTTCTGGCGTTGCCATGATTGGCGCCCACTCTTCCGGGGCAGCCTCCTCATCCCCTGCAGAACAGGAATCCAGCTCTCCGCCTTCGCCAACACCCCGCGCTTCTCAAGCTCACTGCAACACACCATTCTGTCGCAGGAGCCCGGGGCGTGCTGCATCCCAGGCCGCAGGACCACATCACATTCCAGGTCCCACCTAGAAACCCCGACAGAGTCCAGACGCGACCTCCCCCATGCCCTCCTCTCAGCCCTTTCCAGCTGTGACTTCGTCCCCCTGCCTCCGCACAGGCTTCTTCCACTTACTGCTGCCAGTGGCTGCCTCCTAAGCTCCCAGCTCTGTGCGTGACTGTCCCCCCCTCGTCACCCTGGCTGCCGTCTCGGCGCTAATTTCAGACTCCTGGGAAGAAGAGTCTGGCCTGGGCCTGGCATCCACCTTGGCTCGATCAGCTGTGGCACAGGGAGCTAGGGCCACAAAAGGGAGGTCACCTGGCAGAGCCGGGGACCCCGGGAAAAAGTGAGAAACAGGCACTTCTAAGAAAGAGGGCAGCCGCGACCAAGACGGGCCCCCGAAGGGGCCAGACCCTCGACTTTAATCCACACAGACAGCTCTGTGGGCACCATGGGCTCATTTTTCCCTCCACCATGTGCTCAAAAGTATTAAATTACAGTCAGCTCTCTACCCATGGGCTTCGCATTCATGGGTTCAAATAACCATAAGTAAGAAATATTTGTAAAGATATCATGTCTGTACTAAACATGTACAGGCATTTTTTCCTGTCAGTGTTTCTTAATGTAGCGCACAACAGCTTGTATAAATATGTATTATAAGTAAATATTGTTGGTGGATATTATAAGTAATCTAGAGATGATTTAACACTGTAAGTCATTTGGAAATTACCATTTTATATAAGAGACTTGAGCACCTGTGGATTTGGGTATCTGCAGGGGACCCTAGAACAAGTCTTTCACAGATAATGAAGTTCAGCTACATGCTTTGTAATATTATGTGCTTTTCAGAGCCAGATGTGGTGATGCACATGTGGTGTAATCCCAGCACTTGAGAAGCTGAGGATTATTGTGCTTTTAAGGCCAGCCTGGGATACATAGTAAGTTTAAGGCCAGCGAGACTATACTGCAAGACCCTAACTCCAAAAAATAATAATTTAAAAAAAGAAAAGAAAAGGAAGGCAAAAAGAGAAAGAAGTCTGGCACTCCCAGCTCCTTATGGGAAGCAAACCTGTCTGCCATCTCTTTCCACTTCATCAGCATTTTTCGTGGCTGCCTCTCAACAGGAAGGTCAAGTCTTCGAAGAAAATAATCTACAACCCCTTGCTCTTCTAACAACAAGGGGACTCGGTAGATAGTCGAGACATCATGGACACAGATCACCTATTTGAAAAAAAAGCAAATGACTTATTAAAATAAAACTATGGAGTTTAACAGCTTCCTACTGACTCTGTGACCTCCAGGAAAAACTGAAACCCTTTTGAAAAAAGAGAAATGTTCTGGAAAAAGATAAATCGCCAAAACTGACTCAAGAACAGAGCAGAAAATTGGTGACCAATCTATTGTGAAAGTGCATGTAAAAATTCCTTAAAAAAACAAAACAAAACCACATTCCAGAAGGACCGTCCCAGGAATCCCTGAATGCTTCCTTTGGCATAGTGGTTCTCAAACTCAGCTGCACAGGGAAATCACCTGGGGAAGTGCATAAAAATCCAGAACCCCAGGCTGCCTAACTCAGAACCTCTAGGGGCTGGAGGCAGGAACCAGTATTGCTTAAAGCTCCTCAGTGAGTCCAACATGCAGCCAGCTTAGAAAACCACTGCGTTAGAGAATTTAAAAATGGCACTCACCACAGGAACAGATTAAGAGAAAAACAAAGTCAGCTCTGAGAATGAAGACTTGACAAAACCCAGACCAATTCATAATACATCATACAGTTTAATATTTAATATCAATGTTTATTACTCAAGGTCCAGAGAATGGAAAACAGCTCCCTTCACTGTAAAGTGATGCTGGGTACACTAGCTACAGCAACCAGTTAAGAAACAAAATATACTGCCGGGGGCCGGAGGGTTAGCTCAGTGGTTCCGGCGCCTGCCTCGCAAGCGTAAGGACCTGAGTTCAATCCCCGGTTACCACATATAATGCTGGGCGTGGTGGCTCACACCTGTAATCCCAGCACTCGGGAGGCAGAGACAGGAGGATTGCTGAGTTCGCGGCGGCTTGCCTGGGCACCATAGTGAGCTCAGGGCCAGCCTGAA
>PVIC010031178.1:0-21473 GCA_004025085.1 Thryonomys swinderianus | reverse complement strand
TTTTTTTTTTTTTTTTTTGAGACAAGGTATTGCTTTGTAGTTCAGGCTGGCCCTGAGCTCACTATGGAGCTCAGGCAAGCCTCAAACTCAGCAATCCTCCTGCCTCTGACTCCCGAGTGCTGGGATTACCGGCGTGAGCCACCATGCCCAGCACTGTGGTGTGTGGTATTTATTGCTGGTGGGTGTGAGTCACCACGCCCTGCATTGTATGTAGTTACTGTTACCAGGGATTGAACTCAGGACCTTGCACTTGTGAGGCAGGAACTGGAACCACTGAGCTAAATCTCTGGCCAGCCACCAATCTTATATTTGTATTCTTTTATACTTGACTATTTGATCATTCTGAATTCCAGAAGCATCAGAGTTTTTCTGCTGAAGAACTACGCCTGTCTGTCCCTTAATCACAGTGAATTCCTTCCAGAATGCTTATTAATTCCCATGGCTTTATAGTTTATTTGTTTATACACATCCTTCTGATCATGGTTATTTTTTCCTTTATACATATTTGATGTGTTTGCATTCTCAGTATCCTTAAACCAGGCAGCTGAACTTATTAAAAAATGCGACATCAAGCAACCCATTAAAGCAGGGTCAATAAAGTATTTTTTAACGGGTAAATTTGGAGATTTGGAATCCAGATACTAGGAAATAATAACTTGGGGAAAAGAGAGAAGCAAATCTCTGGGAACTAGGAAGGAACTGATAGGAAAATTAAAACCTATGGAGAAATTGAGGAGACAGAACACAGTATGGAGAAAGTGATAAAGGTCCTCGTAATCCAAATAAGTAAAGTAATCCAAACAAGGGACATATTATAATGCCTAACGTGCTAGATATCTGAAACATGGATTTGTGTTCTATCAAATTGAGGAATGAATTCTAGGAACAACAGAGGTTAAGAGTATGAAAATTTATTGAGAGAAAGATAGCCTTTGTCTAAGAAAGACAGAAGGAAGAACAGATAATGGGTCTCTGTGGAGAGCTGTGATGTACCGCACCCCTAAGATGGCGCCGGTTTCCGCCTTCCGCCAGCCTGCTGGTGAGCGCTCTTCGCAGTAAATAAGTCCTTATTTGGCTGTGCTTGCTTCAGGTGCCTGTTTCCGCATTAGAGTAGCCTCTCTGCTTTGCCCACGTGGCCCACTGAGATTGGCTGACCTAAGGGTACTTAAGCCTGTGGGCGTTTCTCCCCGGGGTCAGAAGATGTTTCAAGGTTCTTGAATAAACTGCTTGAAGAAGAACTCTCACGGGGTCGTGTCTTCCTTGCTGGTCGAGGCGGACGCGACAGGTCTCCTGCTCACTTTGCTTGTAATAGGTGTCTTATGGGGCAAAGCCACGAGGTGAAGTTGGTACAAAGTGGAACAACAGTATGAGCTCCAGTGGAAAATCACAAGGTGGGGACGAGGTGGAACAAAACCATGGTCAACCAATATGATTACAACTATAGTTGTCCAGATAATATTGATTAAATGGAGATCAAATGGGGAAAGTAGTCACATAGCAAGGGTGCATGGATTTCCTGGAAGAAATGGGCTAGCTAGGGATAGTTTGATCCCCACCCAGGGTGACTGATGGCTACTTAGAATATCAATTACTCCTATTCATCACCAGGGGAAGTATGTGCGCGTAGTAGTTTGTTTTTAATGTTAACTTTTAGAGAATGTGCGTCAATTGTTTTTTAAAATTAATTAATTTTATTGGTACAATTTATATATACATCATGATCACAATCAACACTGAAAATTTGTAACAGTATATGACATGGCTTAATTCTCATTTTTTCCCATTCTCCTGCTCACTCTACAACCCCCGCCCCATATATACATTAGCTTTGTTCCCTTTTTTTAAACTATTGCATTTCCCCCCATGTTATATACCCCTAACCCCTCTACCATTTGAATATTTTCTATTTCACAGTGTCTATCATACACTCTAGAACTCTTTTATGCCTCATTTGTTTTTTTATGCTAAGGGTTTCTAACTAACTTTGCTGTCTGCAACAAAAGGAAAGGACAATCTTTACTTTTTCCCTGTGTCCCAGCTTGGGACTTGTGGACAGACAAAAGCTACAGAAGCAAAATGAAAACTGAGGACCTTGAGCACCTCCTGGGGAAATGCAGTGGTGGAATGGCGCAGCTAGTGAGTCCAGTCAAAATGTCTGCCACATCACCTTGAGGGAGTGCTTGGCCTTGTACCATTCTAGGAAAGGGTGGATTATTTGTACCTGGAGCTCAGAACAACTAAGGGGCAGTTTTAATCCAGGTCTCTCAGAGTTATGTTCCCATAGTGATGGAGTGAGACAGCCATGGTACACAGTTTTGGTCAGGGAGCCATACTCAGGCTGGAAAGAGAGCCCATGAGTTGTTTAAGCAAAAGGACACAGGACCTACTGATAGGGTTACAGCCCTCTATTTTATATAGTCCTTCTGACTCCTTCACCTCCCTGTAGCTCCACCCCACTGAACTTCTGCAAGAAGAAAAATATTTGGAAGGCACTGTGGCTTGTGATAGGTTAAGAGTTCCCTCACCCTGGCCCTTACGTGGGTCCCCCCAACCCAAGATTATATAAGACCGTCCCTTCCTTTGTTCTAAGCTTCTGCCCCTCTCCCGTGCAGGAGCCACTTCTTCCCCCTTAAATAAAACCTCCTGGGGGGCTACCTGGTGCGTGGCGTGGTTGTTGGCTGCCGCCGGAGTTCTAACATAGGTGTCTGAAGTGGGATTGCTGGTGCCCCCGATTTTATATCAGAGGGACCATAGCCCTGGCTCCTCCCGACAGCCTCCCAGCACCTGAGACCATCTTCCCTGGTACCTTCTTGATGCACAACACCGGCAAATCAGCTCCTTCGCCCCGGCTCTGGTAAGTTCCGCCTCTGGCGGGCTATCCAGGGTGTGTGGGTCTCAGGTTCTGGCGGCCAGATAACAAGACATCCATCCAGGACGCGGGCCGGTTACCCAGCTTCGCATGCCCCGTTGTGGGTCCGGGACCTGCCTGTCCCACCCCCACCCTGTTGCAGGGACGCCTCAGCAGGCGGTGTATCCCTCCGGCTGCTCCCCGGGGTGGGATGCCTCCAGGGAGAGTTTGGGCTTCCCTACCCAGAATCGGATTCTAAATGGGGGCAGTATCTGAATCTTAAGAGATGTCTTGGGCTCCAGATGCCGCCTTTTGCCTGGTCTCCGGTCGCCATGGGCTCTGGGTCCTCGTACCCGCGGATTCCCCCTTGGGGTGCTTGCTGCAAAACGTCGAGGGCTTAGACTTAAAACTCAAATGTCTTGTCCGTTCCTCTACCTTTATTTTGGTCCCAATACAAATTAGGTAACCAAAATATCTGGCCTCCTAATGGCTCACTCAAACCTGGTCTGATTCAGGACCTTTACAACTTCTGGTGCTGGGGAAAACGGGCAGAGGGTCCATATGTCCAGGGCTTTTCCTACCTCCACAGCCAACGCTCGCTCGGCTCCCTGGTTTCCCCTTCTCTGCCTAGGCTGCTTCTAGCTCCAACGCTTCCCGCCAATGGACCCTCCCCCATGCTGGAGGAATCCAGGAATGGCTCCAGCTCTGGTTTCAGTTTCCCTCCAGCCTCCCCGGGCCCTCCCGGAGCCAACCACCGCTCCTCCTCCTACCAACCCCCATTGCACGGTTCCTCCTTCTCCCGGGTCATCTTCCACCACTTCACCCTGAGCTCTGACCCCTCCCCTTACTTGGTCCAAATCCCCCCCCAAACACCCAATCCTGATGTTGCTCAGTCTGACCACACGATGGCACCGTTGCGAAAGGGAATTGTTCAGGTTTACACTCCTTTCCCTATGGTATTCAGTCTAGGCTTTGGGTCCTTTACTTCCAGCCCGATCACCTTCATCAAACAGTTTCAATTTCTAACACAATCTCGCAGTTAATCTATCATGATATTTTTGTTGTCCTAACCAACTCACTAACTCTCAAGGAGGGCAAAAGAGTACTGGAGCAGGCCTACGTCCATGCCAATGAGGAACATCTTACCAATAATAATCATCCAGTGAGTTCAGAGTCTGTCCCTGACTGGGACCCAAAATGGGACTATGACACCCATCAGGTACCAAGACACAAACAGTTATGGAAACTGTTTAATCCCTGGCCTATGTAGGGCTATACAGGCAGTGAATTACAAATCATTCAGGACAAAAATAAAAACCCATTCACTTTTCTTTAGAGATTAACTGAAGGCCTACCGCAATACAATAACCTTGACTCCAAATCTGCTGATGGCCAGAGACTGCTTTATGATGCATTTTTTTCTCCCAGAGTTATCCTGCTATTAAGTTCAAACTAAAAATGTTGGACAAGAGCCCCCTAACTCCCTAGGCAGTAGCTCTTATGGTTGCATTTAAGGCAACCATAAGATAATGACTGAGACAAAACAAAGACCAAACAAAAATATCAATTGCTGGCACAGGCTATCAATCCTGCCATGCTGCAGTGTCCTAGTAGAGGACCTTCCAGTCCTCCTGGGCTCTGTTTCCATAAGAGGCCTACCTTGTCTGGTGCAACGAAGATCACTGCTGAGGAGGCCAGGTAACTTACACTGTGGCAGGCAGGATGATCATCTTTCTCCTAGATACTGGCGTGAGTATTTCTGCCTTGTGGGAGTACTGGGGACCCACCTCCCTGTCCCAGACTTCTATTGTTGGGGTAGAAGGTCACTCACACAGCCCCCTACAAACTCCCTTCCTTACATGCATGACTGGCAATTTCTCATTTTTGCATTTCCCTTTGATTCTCTCCTCCTGTCCTGTTCCTTTGTTAGGCCGGGATATTTTGTCCAAAATTGGCATTTCCATCCAATTCACTTTCCAGGATCTCTCCAGCACTCGGATGTCCTCTCTCTGTCTTCTTTTGTCACAAGCTGTTCAGCTCCACCCTTCTCCCCAGTGGCCCACTGACCCTTTCCTGGTAGACCCTAAGGTTTAGGACGTCCATTCTCCTTCAATGGCCAAGTGCCCCCTTGTTAAAGTCCTCCTCCAAGATCCCTCCCACTTTGCAGTCCAAACCCAGTATCCCCTCCCACACTCTAGTCCCCCAGGATTACTGCCTGTTGTTACAGATTTGCTTAACAAAGACTTTTTAAAGACAACCAACTCCCTGTATAATATGCCCATTCTTACTGTAAAAAAGCCCAATGGGACCTATTACTTAGGTTCAAGATCTCCATCTTATTAATGCAGCTGTGGTCCCAATCCACCCCATAGTCCCCAACCTCTACACACTCTTGTCCTTTGTTCCTTCTGACACTGCTCATTTCTCAGTCCTAGACTTAAAGGATGCCTTCTTCTCTCTTTACATAAAGACTCCCAAGATATTTTTGCCTTTATCTGGAATGCCCCTTCATCCAACATCTCTACTCAACTAACTTGGACAGTCCTGCCCCAAGGTTTTCAAGACAGCCCTCATCCTTTTGGCCAGACCATAGTATGAGATTTATCCCTTCTTCACTTACAGGGTTCCCACGGTATTCAATATATAGATGATCTCCTTCTATATGTTCCTTCATTAGAGGTCACCCAAGAAGACACTTATACATTTCTAAACTTTATAGCAGATAGAAGCCCCAGCCTTACACCTTCCAGATCTTACTCGCCCTTTCTATTTGTACATGTCAGAAAAGAAAGGATTCACTTCAGGGGTGTTGGGTCATCAATTGGGCCCCACTTTTGCTCCGGTTGCCTACTTATCCAAAAGTTTAGATCCTACCATTAGAGGTTGGGCACCCTGCTTGTGAGGCCCGGTGGCAACTCATGTCCTGGTTCAGGAAGCCAAAAAAACAAAAACAAAAACAAAAAAACCCCCAAAAACTAAAAAACAAAAAACAAAAAAACCAAACCAAACAAACAAACAAACAAAAAAACCACACTAACATTTGGAACACCCACTGTTGTCTTGTCACACCATTCCATCCCTGATCTTCTCAACTATAAAACCATTCAGGACCTGCCTGCAGAGTCCTGACTTTTCAAACCTCCCTCATCCATGACTCCTCGCTCACATTCAGACATGTCTGCCACTTAACCCCTGCACCTTGCTTTCTCCTCCAGAACGGGAACCAGCTCATAGTCGTCTCGAGGCCCTGGAGGTGCTCCTGCCCCATGACGCCCATATTCAGGAAGGACCCCTCCCTTCTCCTGACTTGGTGTGGTTCACAGATGGTAGCTCCTTCACATATAATGGAACCAAATGACCAGGCTATGCCATAACTTCTCAGACTAGGTAACAGAACGACAACCCCTTCCACCTCAGACGACCCAACAAACAGAACTTATTGACCTTACACGTGCCCTCTCCCTAGCCTCTGGAAAGTGGCTATATACACTCTATACTGACTCTAAATATGCTTTTCACATTCTGTTATCCCACACAGCTGTTCTGTTCCACTAAGGGCAACTCCACTCAAAACTCAAAATTCATAATTGAGCTCTTGGAGGCTTCTAGGTTGCCCACAGCTGTTGCTGTAGTACATTACAAATCACTCCCCAGATTCTCCCCAGCCAGCCTTCAGGGTCCAGCAGACGAGACTTCTAAAACTTCGCCTGATGACCTCAGGACCAGGTGGGCCCTGCACGCCTTGCCTAGATCTCCGATGTACCGCCAAGCATTCTCCTCACCCACTTTGTCTAGCATCCTCTTCTTGGTCCTCATCACCACTGTGCGGCTTCTAACTATTACAACCCAGCTTGTTTTACAAGCACCATAACAGCACATCGGTCTTGACCTGCCCACCTCGTGGCATCGACACCTTGGAGACCCAATTTTTTGAGATGCTGGGAAGGAAATTCATCCCACCGGAGGAGACCAGTCTCCTCCAGTGCCTTTTTCCACCTTAAGGCTGTTTATATTGTGTCACTTTGACAAAATATGTGGTAAAGTGTCCCCATGTTAGGCAGCGCCAGACTGCTATTCTCTCAGGTTACTGTGGTCATCGCGTAGATGATCGACAAGGCAGTACCCCTACCTGGGCCCTGGCCTCACTCGCCCATGTCTGGTTTCCACGGGGGTCAGACACACCCTTCCTTGTCCACTTACTCTCTCACTATCCCACCTTATATTTCTTCTTAACCTGTCCTTGGACAGCCTCCAGCTGGACCTACCAGTCCCTCTAGATATTAACCGTTTTTGACTCTACCTCACACCTTCCCCTATCAGAAGTTTCAGGAGACCCCTTCAAAGTCTCCCTTGAAGAGTTTAGATTATGCCACCTTTTTGACCCACAGTAGCCCTGCAACATCTGGAACTGTTGCCCTGCATCCTGCTACCCTGTGGGCTAACTCTCCTTCTTCTCTACAGGACCTCTGCGCTGTACAGATGATAGATCAAGCAAAAGAGCGGGCCATCCTCAAGGTCACTGCCTACAAAAACTGGTACTGGCATAGCAGGAAAGAGACCAGACCCTACCATTTCCACCCAAAAAAATAAAAACAAAGAAAAAAAAATAGATTTCCCCCTTCACTGAACGATGCTTCTTGTCAGCAAAAAGAAGCTATAGAAGACGGACCTTTGCCCCCTCTCCCACAAGACATAATTCCTCTTATAACCAAAGAGGGGGAGATGATAGGGTTATGGCCTTCTATTTCATATAGTCCCTCTGACTCCACCCTCCTTTAGCTCCACCCCACTGAGTTTCTTCAAGAAAAAAAAAAAAAACTGGGAAGGCACTGTGGCTCGTGATAGGTTAAAAGTTACCTCACCCCGGCCCTTGTGGAGGCCCCCCAAACGCAAGATTATATAAGACCATCTCTTCCTTTGTTCCAAGCTTCTGTCCCTCTCCCGTGAAGGAGCCACTTTCCCCCTCTTAAAACCTCCCGTCAGGCTACCTGGGGTGTGGTGTGGTTGTTGGATGTGGCCAGAGTTCTGGGCTACTCCCATGGCCTGAGGCCAGGCCCATCCTGAAACGGCAGGGATTTGAAAGTTGCAGCATTGTCACCCTTACCCTGGTCATACGGTGACTGCCTCCAGCAGATCTGGGATCTGTCTGCCTTCCTTATCTCCCAGTGAATGCCGGGACATGGCTTGTCCACTGCCTTGTCCACTGTTTCTCTCTGCAACCCCCCAAGGTCCCCAGCTTTCACTTTGCTTCTGTAGCTTTAGTCTTTCTTCCCTATGAGCCACAAGTTTAGAGCTAGAGAAAAGGTACAGCTTGTCCTTTCTGTTTCCACATTGTGTTTTGTCTCTTCAAATTATCTGTAAATTTTAATTTTCCTGTCAGATATTTTATGATTCCTGGAGACCTGATTCTCCTGCTCTGCCTCCAAATTATTATTTTCCAGTGTCTGAAAAGCACAGAGAAAGTTCTTTTTTCTTTTTTTTTGAGACAGGGTCTCGCTTTGTAGTTCAGGCTGGCCCTGAGCTCACTAGGGAGCCCAGGTAAGCCTCCAGCTCAGCAATCCTCCTGCCTCTGCCACCTGAGTGCTGGGATGACAGGCATGAACCACCACGCCCGGCACTGTGGTATGTGGTATTGATTGCTGGTGGGTGTGAGTTACCACAGCCAGCATTGTTGTGTGTTCTTACAGGGAACAAACCAGGGGCCTTGTGCTTTCTAGGCAGGCGCTGGAACCACTGAGCTAAAACTCTGTCCCAAGAAAGTTCCTTTTTTTTTTTTTGCCTTTGTTTTGGGGATTTTTATTTGTTTCCTTAATTTCATGAGTGCATTTTTTTCTTTTTTCTTTTCTCCTGCTTCACTTTATTGGGGATTGGAGAATTTTCTTTTGTCCATTTTCCCTGCTTCTTACCCCTTCCTTCCTTCCTTCCTTCCTCTTCTGTTTTATAGTTTTTTGCCCTTTAACATTTTTCTCTCTTATTTTTACTTCCCATAGAATTTCTTGAATTTTCCACTTCTTTCTCTTTTATCATCTATTTCTCATCAGTTTTTCCTCTTACTTTTACCTAATTCTATAGAACATCCTTTGCTGCCCCAGTAGGGATGTTTATGTCATTTCTACCTCTCCTATCATATAGTTTAAGGTTTCAGATTTTTCTTCTTTCATTCTCCCATTCCCAAATCATATATATATAATTTATTTATTTATTGAGACAGGGCCTGACTTTGTAGTTCAGGCTGGCCATGCGCTTGCCAGGCAGGAGGCAGAACCACTGAGCTAAATCTCCAACCCCAAAATCTTATATCTTTAACAGTATAACCATCTAGCTTTGCTAATATTTTGATACTTAGCTCTGTAAATTTTCTGATGAATCTTTACCATAACCAAGATATAGCTGTCACACTCAGTACATACTAGCTGTAAGTCAAACCTGGCCTTTCCTAACATATTCATGAAAGGGTTATAATTCATATGTCTCACTGCCAGGCAGCTCTTACTTAACTAATTCTTTGAATATAATACTGACCTGTTTCCAGTATAGCATAGTTCCCATTTCTATTTAGTTCTTTCTCAAGTATGGCATTACTTTTTTAAGTCTGTAGGAGAAACCTAAACTAGATTTTATTTTCCATGAGTAGCAAGAATTTTGAGTATCATCAAAGTTTCTATTTCTCACTAGACAAAATAGTCAGCCACCTTATGACTAATACTCAGCTGAGATCTTTTCATATTAGAAAGCAGAGGATTTTTACAGCAGTACCCTTCATGACTAGAATGCCATTTCTGACAAATATCTGGAATTTGAAGCTTTATAAAGAAGCTTTGTTTATGAATATCACTGAAGCTTTTACCCATGAGTCTAGTATAGCAGGTGAGATAAAGGTTCTTTATGGATCGATACAAGGCATGTATACTATTCAGTGCTGCTCTATAAATGAGAATCTGGGTTTTGAAATACTTATTTTTCATGAAAGAAAGTGTGGGCATGGTTTCCTGACTGGATTATTTTCTGTAATGAATCCAGAGGCCCAGCACAGGCAACAGAAGTCCACAGAAGCTGAGAAGTCAAAGAATTTGGTAGTGTAAATGTACTTTACCCAAGCATTTTAAAGTATCTACCACAGCATTATCCTATAGAAGGAATTCATCTATTACTCATTGTCTCTGGCCTTATTCCTTTATGGCCTAGAATATTGAGCCTTGGTTTATATCACAGAAGGTAATTTTTAAGAGTAGGGTGGTAATAGGGACCACTTTGGTTTGCTTGATCTTCAAGTCTGTTTCTACACACTGTTGTTTGTAGAAAGGTATGTGATCATGCACAACTGCATCTTGAGTACAAATTTTCATACAAAGGTGAATGCTAAGGGTTTGTAGAAGAGGGGTCAGGAGTTTAAAATTTAGAGAGGGAGGCATGTTCATTTTTGAACCTAGTCTAGAATGAGGAGGAAAAAGGAAGAGTATCTTTAAACTCCAAGGGTTGATAACTGGTCAGCTTTTTTTTTTAATGATGAAGTATTCCCTTTAAAGAATTCTGAAGAGCAAGCCCACCACATCCTTCAAGCTTACAGTGATATTAGCTCTTCTATTTCTGAGGCACATATTATAAATGGGCATGTCACCTAGGAGTTCCAAATACACAAGGAAATGCTCAGTGTACAAGGATACAACATGTGACTTCAATAACAATATAAACAAGAAGCAAAGTACCTGATGCACATTTTCCAAAGTCTTTGACCATTTGTGTCTTTAGGTTGGCAACCTTCTTCCTAGGACACAGTCATTAACTCTAACTGTTGGTGCATAAGCCCACATTAAAATTTAGAGTCACTGAAAGTATATATTCATAAACATATTAATAAAATATGGCCTTTTCATATTGGAAAGCAGAATAACAGAATTCTTACATTAACTTTTTTTCAACTTTAAAAGTTTTTGTTTATCAGTGTAATACATAACATTTATATTACTTGTGGGAATATATTAATGTTCTAACAGAATGTATTTTAATTAAAAGAGGCGGGGAAAGATGTGAAACTTAAAATTTTGCTTGTAAGGATAAAGGAAACATGAATAAGAGAAAAGATCAAGGAACTGGGAGTTCTGCTAGATAATCCTTCATGAAGGCTGTTTTATTTTAAAACCTGGAAACAAATCATTAAGCTTTGTAAACCAAAGTGAACTTTGAGTGAAATTAGGACATTTGGCCTTGCAGGAAGTAAGCTTTTTTCTCATGGTAAGTAAAAATATTTTTCCAAGAAGACCATAAAATATACTCATTTCTAACCCATAGAGAAACATGTTTTAAACCTATGTTCCTAAAATACTTTCAAATTATATACTGGTTTATTAAGGGAATTTCTTGATGACAGCATATTCAAATATAACAGATTCCACCATTCCCTACCAAAGAACCATGGGATGAAATAGGTCCAAGTGAATACTTACATGGCTAAATTTAAGAAATCATAAAAGATAAGTTATCTAAAAGCATTATTACTATAGTTAGAGGTGGGATAGACAGTCATCCTTAAAGATGAATACCAGGTTTGAACATGATGGGTGTCTTAGTTACTTTTCTTACTGTTGAGACAAAATACACAACACACAAAAGTTAAAGAAAGAAAGGTTTATTTAGCTCATCATTTGTAGAGGTTTCAGTCCATAGTTGGCTGGCTCTAAGAAACGGTAGCATGGCAGATGGGCTATGCAGGTGAGAAGCAGTTCATGGCAAAGCAGGGAGGCAGAAGGCAGCAAAGTGGTGAAGTAGTAGCAAACAGTAGCAGCAACAGAAGGAGCAGCAAACAACAAAGCCAGTCTCTTTTTTTCTCCCTTCTGGGTATCAGCTTTGCAAGGGTGCCACCCACAGCCAGGGTAGGTCCTCCGATTATCTATACCCAGAACTATATGTAGTTAACTAACTCATAGACTAGTTTAGTAGTCACATACCCTTAATCCAATGATTGCAGAATTTAATCCCAGAGTAACACACACTAGAAGCAACCACTTCTAAAAAGAGCCACCTATGAGCACATTAGGATTTTGTGGATATCTAGACACAAACCATAAGATTTAGCCTTTGACTTCCGAAATTCTCATGCACATTCTTTTATGTAAATTATAGCTAAGAGTTGCCAAAGTCCTAACAACTTCAGCACTGCTGCAAAGTGCAAGTCCAAAGACTCCTGTGAGATTTAAGGCAAACTCATAGCCGTGAGCCCCTGCACAGATGAAAACAAAGTTGAAGACTTTCAACAGACATGACACAAGACAGACATCCTCATTCAAATAGGGGAATAGAAAGGAATGGTGCCAAAACAAGTTCAGAATCCAGCAGGACAAATACTGCCAATGTCCAGTGTCTGAGGCAGTCTACAGCATGATAGGTGTGAACTCTAAGAGACTTGGGTGGCTCTGCTTCTATGGCATTAAGGGTGGTTGAAGATCACATGGCTTATCTCTCAGGTTGTCTTTATTCACTCCGTGCTCCTTTCCCCAGACAGCCCACATTCTTGGCTTCTCCAGTTATCAGGGTCTCCACTGCAAACGTGGCTTCACACTCACAACTTCACGTCCTGCCCTATCTTCTACCGAAATCTGGGTGGAAGTCTTCCTGATCCCACAATTCTTGTGTTCTGCATGCACCTAAAACTAGCACTTGCTGGAGCTTTTAAAACTATCAATGGGGCTGGAGATTTAGCTCAGTGGTTCCAGCGCCTGCCAATTAAGTGCAACGTCAGTGGTTCAATTCCTGGTAACCACACACCACAAATGCTGGGCTTGGTGGTTCGTGCCTGTCATCCCTGCACTCGGGAGGCAGAGGCAGGAGGATTGCTGAGTTTGAGGCTTGCCTAGACCGCTTAGCTCAGGGCCAGCCTGCACTACAAAGTGGGACCCTGCCTCAAACAAAACAAAACAAAACAACAAAAGACTAGCACTTGAATGATGCCAGGATGTGCTGCCAAGTGGAGCAGTAGCCAGGCCTCCTACCCTCAGCTAGAGGAGTCAAGTGCCTGGATTGCTGAACACTAGAAACCAAACTGTAAGGAAAAACTGTTTGGGAACATGGTGCTTTAGGGCTTTTTTCTCAAAGTCTTCCACCTTTGCAATTCTGAGCATGCAAATGCTGAGGTGTTGCTGGTTCTTGTGATATCCTCAGGTTCTTTTTTATTTTTTTCCAGTACTAGGGACTGAACTCATGCAAGACAAGCAGAAGCACTGAGCTAAAGCCCCAGGCCCTCAGGCTCTTTTCTACTGTCCGGTTCTCAACAACCAAGTTCTCCTTTTCTCCATCTGTGCAATCTGTAACTTTATTAGAGCTTCCTTTCTAGATAAACTCATGACATTTTAAATCATTCTGCTGGGCTCTTTGCTCTTGATTCTTAGCACAAATCTGACCAAAATCTCCCAGTAGTAGCCATGACACTGCTTCAATGCTAAACTGCTTGAAATCGCTTCCAAAAGATTAATTAGTCTGCCATCTTTCATCTCAGTCTCTGGCCGGTTCTCTGGACAAGAGCAAAAGACAGACAAATTTTCTTTCAAAACATAACACACAGGGTCTGGAGTCCAACAGCCAGTAGAGTCTTTGTTCCTAACTGAAACCACTTGAGCCTGGTTTTTACTGGCCATATTTCTGTCAGCATTCTGGTCTTCTGAGCTCAGACCATAATCTCCCATCAAGTATAGTTCAAAGCATTCCAGGGCTGCTTCCTTAGCTGACATTTCAATCTCTTTTGAAACTTCCTATAAGCCATGTCCAAAGGATCCTAAACCTCATGGTCAAGTACAGTGATAGCAATGACCCCACTTCTCAGGTACCAACATTTATCTTCTCTGTGTTGGAAGTGTTTAACTTCCCTTTCATTTATACAGAGCCCTGAAACTGAGAATGTGCCTTAAATATCAGAAGAGACTTTAGACCTGGACTTCGCAGCAATGTTGAAGCTGTTAGGACTTTGGCAACCCTTAGAGATGACTTAAAAGCCTTTTGTATAAAGAGATATTCATGAGTCTTTGGGGGGCCAGGAGTGGGATGCTATGGCTTGTATCTAGGTGTCCCCTTAAGTCCTCACTCAACCATCCATGAGATTTTTGGAGGTGGCTGGATCTAGGGTGTGTGATACATTATGCTGCGATTAAGAGTATGAGTGCTGCACCCTGCGTGTGAGTGTTACCCATTCGAAGGGGAGGTGGCCTGGATGGAATACAGGGACCAGAAAGAAGGCTGCTGCTGTTGTCTGCTGCTTGTCTTTCACTGCCTCTTGGACTCTCTCGGAGGACCCTCTGTCCTGCCACCCTGACTTGAAGCTAACTGATTAGGGACTGATTGCAAAGTTACAATGAAGGAAAATCTTCGAAATAGATCTTAATATGCTTCTCTTATCAGTCAACTCCATCCTTTAGTTGTAATTTTCCAAATAGGCTACAAAGCTCTCTTTCAAATATGTTTGTTTAATTATTTAAAAAATTGCTTCTTTATTTAAATAAATTAAGTCTATTAATACATTCTGGGAATATAATTACATCCCTCAGTGAGAATTTGTACCTGTAAATAATATATCTTGATTCAGATTTTTTCCATTCCCCTGCCCTCCTTCAAATGTGTATTTATCTATATATTTAAATTTAATTAATTAATTACTTTCTAAAAATTTATTTTTATTGGGACATTGCAAATGCGTATTTTTTATTAATTGAATTCTTTATTGGTACATTTTATATACATCTCACAAACACACAAAACATTGGGGGATTTGTACCAATATATGACACAAATTAATTCTCATTTTTACCCATATCCCTACCCACACACACCTCCCCACCCCCTATATGCATGCTCTTTTATTTTCTTTCAGAATCATATTTATTCCTTCCCCTCATTACATTCCCACACCACATTTCCTTTGGAAATTTCCCATTCTACGAAAACTGTCATACTTTCCAGAGCTCATTTGCATCTACAGGTTCTCATATCAAAAAGAAGATCCGGTATTTGCCTATCTGTGATCTTTTTATTTCACTTATTAGTGTGTCCTCCAGGTGTATCCATTTGCACATAAATGAATCAATCTTGTCATTCTTTATGGCAGAATAATACTCCGTTTTAGAAAACCCCCCACATCTTTAGCCACTCTCCAGTTGATGGGCATTTGGGTTGTTTCCAAGATTGAGCTATCACAAACTGAGCTGCTATGAACAAGGGTGTACATCTGTCTTTCCAATGTGATTTTTAAAATTCCTTTGGGTATATCCCTACTGCTTTCTTTTTTTAACAACATGTTTTTTTCTTTCCCCTCATTACCCCTACCCTTTTCCCTTTGAATATTTTCTATTTCACAATATCTGTCATACATCCTAGAACTCATTTACATCTTCAGATTCTCATACCAGAGAAAAGAAATGGTATTTGCACATCTGTGACCTATTTATTTCCCTTATGAGTTTGTCCTGAAGGTGTGTCCATGTAAGTATAAATGACTTAAACTTATCATTCTTTTTTTGTTTGTTTGTTTTGAGACAGGGTCTCACTTTGTAGTTCAGGCTGGCCCTGAGCTCACGATGTAGCCCAGGTGAAACCTCAAACTCAGCAATCCTCCTGCCTCTGCCTCCTGAGTTCTGGGATTACAGGCGTGAGCCACCATGCCTGGGTCATTGTTTACGGAAGAACCATACTCCATTTTATATAAAAGGACCCCACATCTTTTTTCTCCAGTGTCTGGTTGATGGGTATTTGGGTTATTTGAGCTATCACAAACTGAGCTGTTAACATGGGTGCACATATGTTGCTATGATATGATTCTTTTAATTCTTTCATGTATATTCCTAGCAGGGGAATAGCAGGGTGAAATGGGACCTCTAATCTTTTCTCCATATTCTTTTATTTTTTATTTTTATTTTTTTGAGACAAGGTCTTGCTCTGTACTTCAGGCTGGCCTGAGCTCACTATATAGGCCAGGCAAGCCTCCAACTCAGCAATCCTCCTGCCTCTGCCTCCCGAGTGCTGGGATGACAGGCATGAACCACCACATCTGGCATTGTGGTGTGTGGTGTGATTGCTGGTGGGCGTGAGTCACCATGACCAATATTGTAGTATGTGGTTACCAGGGTTGGAACCAGGGACCTTGCATTTTTCAGGCAGGTGTTGGAACCACTGAGCTTAATCTCTGGCCCATATTATTTGATTTCTTGGTGGTGGGCATTCTTTCCAGAGTAAGATGAGTCTTGTTTTAATTGGCATTTCTCTAATTATCCAGAGATGTTGAACATTTTTTCTTTTGTTTATTGGCCATTTGTATGTCTAAGAAGTTTCTTATTCATTTCAGTTGCCCATTCTTTCTTTAGGGAAGGTCTAGTTTTTGACATTTTTATGTATTATAGATATTAGTTTTCTCTCCAAAGAGTAGCTGGTAATTTTTTCCTCTTTCTGTAGGTTGTTTCTTCACTCTGTTGGTTGTTTCCTTTGTTGTGCATGGGTTTTATGATTTGATATAATCTCATTTGTTGATTCTTGATATTCTTATGCATTTGAAGTTGCGTTCATAAAGTCCTGTCTCTGTCTTCAAGAGTTGCCAATGTCTCTGTCTTCAAGAGTTTCACCTATTTTATCTTCTAGCAGGTTAAGTATTTCTGTTTCAGTATTTGGATATTTGATCCACTTTGATTTTAGTTTAGTACTGGGTATCAGATATAAGTGTAGCTTAAATCTTCTACCTGTGTATAGCCAGTTTTCATAGGATCATTTGCTAAAGAGGCTATTGTCTTAGTCATTTTCCTGGTTGCACAATACCCCACACCCACAATTTAAAGAAGGAAAGTTTTATTTTGATTCAGAGTCTGCAGAGGGTTCAGGCCATAGTTGGCTAGCTTCAAGGCAGGAAAGCATGGCAAAGGGCCATGACTGAAGTTTACCAATGGCATGGCAATCAGGAACGAGGGTGGAGTAGAAGTCCACACGCCCAGTAACCAATCTCCTCTGGCTTCACTTCCCAATTTTATATTATCTATAAACCCATGACCATATAATGATGAATCTCATGACCATATAATGCAATCATCTCCCAAAAGCCCAATTTATGAGCACTTGAAGCTTTGGGGTGACATCTAGATATAAATCATACCATTTGGAAACTGAATCCTAAAACATTTGTGCACATTTCTTCATGAAAAATTCATCTAGTCTATCTCTAGTCATTGCCAAAGACATAACAGTTTCACCATTGCTTACAAATCCAAGCCTAAAGTCTGTGCTGCAATTAAGAAAAACTCTTAGCTGTCAGTCCTCATAAAAATGAAATGAAACTTAAACACTTCAAACATTCCAAGGCATAGGGAAAATTTTCCCATACTAAAAGGGAGAAGTAGGGAGATAGAAGGAAATAGGACCAAAGTAAAACTAAAATCCAGTAGGGAAAACACTAAATCTTTTTTTTTTTTTTTTTTTTTTGAGACAGGGTCTCGCTTTGCAGTTCAGGCTGGCCCTGAGCTCACTATGGTGCCCAGGCAAGCCGCCGCAAACTCAGCAATCCTCCTGTCTCTGCCTCCCAAGTGCTGGGATGACAGGCGTGAGCCACCACGTCCGGCATTGTGGTATGCGGTGTTGATTGTTGGTGGGCGTGTTTCCACGCCCAGCGTTATATGTGGTTACCGGGGATCGAACTCAGGACCTTGCGCTTGTGAGGCAGGCGCCGGAACCACTGAGCTAACCCTCCGGCCCCTGGGAAAACACTAAATCTTGTATTATAATTCTGTGTCTAGCAACCTGCACAAATTGAGGTGAGATGTGAATTCCAGGAGGATTTTATTCAAGGATTTTAGGTATACCAACTGTAATCAGACTCATGTCCAAAGGGCTTAGCCATGAAAAAGGGAAAGACTCTGGCTTATATATATTTTGTTGAAGAGGTTGGTACAAAATGAGAGTACAGCAGTTATCTACTCAGGGACAATTTTACAGCTTGGCCTTGAAAAATAGATATTAGACATTTCAGGATGTCATAGGAATACAGTTGTCAACCTTATCTGTATTTCTTTTTTTTGTGATATGAATTTGTAATTCCTTTTTTAAATTGAATTCTTTATTGGTACATTATATACACAGCTCACAATCACACATAACATTGGGGAATTTGTACCAATATAAGACATAGGTCATTTCTCATTTTTACCCACATCCCTCCCCACCCAACCCCTATATACACATTTTTTATTTTTTTCTGAATCATATTTATTTCTTCCCCTCATTACATTCCCACACCAAATTCCTTTTGGATATTTCCCATTCTACAAAAACTATCATACATTCTAGAGGACCTTTGCATCTACAGGTGGTCATATCAAAGAAAAGATCTGGTATTTGCATACCTGTGATCTATTTATTGACTTATTAGTGTGTCCTCTAGGTGTATCCATTTGCACATAAATGAATGAATCTTGTCATTCTTTATGGCATAGTAATACTCCATTTAAAAACCACATCTTCTTTATCCAGTCTCCAGTTGATGGGCATTTGGGTTGTTTCCAAGATTGGGCTATCACAAACTGAGTTGCTATGAACAAGGGTGTACATTTATCTTTCCAATGTGATTTTTAAAATTCCTTTGGGTATATTCCTAGGAGGGGGATAGCAGGGTCAAAAAGGACACCTAGTCCTAGTTTTCTGAGAAATCTCCACACAGATCTCCACAACGGTTGCACAAGTCTACAATACCACCAGCAGTGGAGAAGGGTTCTTTTCTCCCCACAGCCTCACCAGCATTTATTGTTGGTTGATTTTGTAATAGCGGCCATTCTTTGTGGAGTGAGATGGAATCTCAGTGTTGTTTTTATTTGCATCTCTCGAATGACCACCGATGTTGAACATTTCTTCATATGCTTCTTGGCTGCTTTGACTTCTGCCTCTGAGAAGTGTCTGTTCATTTCAGATGCCCATTTTTGAATTGGGTCTTTAAATTTTGGGAGACTGATTTATTTAAAATCCTTGTATGTTGTAGATAATAGCCCTTTGTCTGACAAACAGCTAGTAAAGATTTTTCCCATGTTGTTGGTTGTGTTTTAGCAGTGCCAGTGATTTCTTTTGTTGTGCAGAAGCTTTTTAGTAGGATGAGATCCCATTTGTTGATTCTTTCTGCCAGTTCTTGTGCTATAGAAGTTGTATTCACGAAGTCTCTGCCTAAGCCAATGCCTCAAAGAGTTTTACTTAATCTGTTTTCTAGCAGGTTTATTGTTTCTGTTTTAATGTTTAAGTCTCAAATCCATTGTGAATTTAGTTTTGTGCATGGTGAAAGAGATAGATCTAGCTTTAGTTTTTGGCAGGTTAAAGCCCAGTTTTTCCAGCACCATTTGTTAAAGAGGCTGTCTTTCCTCCATTGGGGATGTTTGTCTCCTTTGTCAAAGATAAGGTGGCTTAGTGTATCTGGGGTTGTTTCTGGATCTTCTAATCTATTCCACTGGTCCTTGGGTCTGTTACTTTGCCAGTACCATACAGTTTTTATCACAGTGGCTTTATAGTACAGTTTTAAGTTGGGGATTGTAATAATCACTGCCATATCGTGGTTGCTTAGAATTGCTTTTGCTATTCTAGGTCTTTCGTGGTTCCAGATGAATTTTTGGATTATTTTCTCTAGCTCTATGAAGTATAGTGTTGGAATTTCAATTGGAATTGCATTGGATCTATATATAGTAGTTGTGGTAGTATAGCCATTTTGATGATGTTGGTTTTCCCTACCCAGGAATAAGGGATGTCTTTCCACTTTCTGATATCCTTTTCTATCTCAATTTTCAGAGTCTTATAGTTTTCAGAGTAGAGGTCTTTCACCTCCTTTGTTAAACTGATTCCTAGATATTTCATTTTTCTGTGTGCTATTGTGAAAGGGATTGACTCCTCAGTTTCTCTTTCAGTGAGTCTCTTGTTTGTGTAGAGAAAGGCTGTTGATTTTTGAGCACTGACCTTGTATCCAGCAACATTACTAAATTTGGTAATTAAATCTAGCAGTCTTTTGGTTGAGTTTTTAAGATACTCTAGATAGAGTATCATATCATTGGCAAATAATGAAAGTTTAACTTCTTCCTTTCCTATCTTTATTCATTTTATATCTTTGTCTTGCCTGATTGCTATGGCTACTGTTTCCAGTACTATGTCGAACAAGGACAGTGACAGTGGGCATCCTTGTCTCATTCCTGATCTTAGTGTAAAAGGTTCCAGTTTTTGCCCATTAAGTATGATGCTGGCTGTTGGTTTCTCATAAACAGCTTATATCAGATTGAGAAAAGGTCCATCTATTCTGATTTTCTGTAGGGTTTTGATCATGAATGGGTGTTGGATTTTGTCAAATGCTTTTTCTGCATCTATTGAGATGATCATATGGTTTTTTTCCTTCAGTATGTTAATATAGTGTGTTACAGGGCTGGAGGGTTAGCTCAGAGGTTCCGGCGCCTGCCTCGTAAGCGCAAGGTCCTGAGTTTGATCCCCGGCGACCACATACAATGTTGGGCATGGAGACTCACGCCCACCAGCCATCAATACCACATACCACAGTGCCGGGGGTGGTGGCTCATGCCTGTAATCCCAGCACTCGGGAGGCAGAGGCAGGAGGATTGCTGAGTTCGAGGCTTGCCTGGGCTACATAGTGAGCTCAGAGCCAGCCTGAACTACAAAGCGAGACCCTGTCTCAAAAAAAAAAAAATATAGTGTGTTACATTGATTGATATGTATGTTAAACCAGCCTTGCATCCCTGGGATAAATCCAACTTGATCAGGGTGTATGATTTTCCTGATAACTCTCTGTATTCTTTTTGCCAGTATTTTATTGAGGTCTTTTGCGTAAATGTTTATTAGAGAGATTGGCCTGTAGTTTTCTTTTTTGGTGGGCTCTCTCTGCCTTTGGAATCAAGGTAATGATTGCTTCAAGGAATGATTTGGGGAGTATTGCTTCCCTTTCCATTTCATTAAAAAGACTGAGAAGTACTTACATTAACTCTTCTTTAAAAGTTTTGTAGAACTCAGCAGTGAAGCCATCAGGACCAGGGCTTTACTTTGTTGGTAGGTTTTTTGTTACATTTTCAATTTCACAGATGGATATCAGGTTGTTTAACATTATTATATTATCTTTGGCAGCTTTGGAAGTTCATATGTGTCTAGGAATCTATCCATTTCTTCTAGATTTTCCATCTTTTTGGAGTACAAATTTGCAAAGTATGTGTTTATTATCCTTTGGACTTCCTCTGGATCTGTGCTGATTCCCCATTTTCATTCCTTATAGCATGGATTTGAGCCTTTTCCTTCCTTTGTTTGATAAGGTTGGCTAAGGGTCTGTCGATTTTATTTATCCTTTCAAAGAACCAACTCTTGGGCCGGAGGGTTAGCTCAGTGGTTCTGGCGCCTGCCTTGCAGGCGCAAGGTCCTGAGTTCGATCCCCGGTAACCACATATAATGCTGGGTGTGGAGACACGCCCACCAACAATCAACACCGCATACTACAATGCCGGGCGTGGTGGCTCATGCCTGTCATCCCAGCACTCGGGAGGCAGGGACAGGAGGATTGCTGAGTTCGCGGCGGCTTGCCTGGGCACCATAGTGGGCTCAGGGCCAGCCTGAACTACAATGCGAGACCCTGTCTCAAAAAAAAAAA
>PVIC010031177.1:0-21470 GCA_004025085.1 Thryonomys swinderianus | reverse complement strand
AACAGTTACTTGTTTTTGTAAATGTACTTCATTGGAAGTGTTGGAGAAGAAAAGTCTTCAATACAATCTTAGATTTAGTGTCCAGAGCTTGTGAATGAAACTGGTAAAGACAAATTATAGGAGGAAATGTTTATTTATGCATGCAGCAAATACTAGGTAATGAATAACTCACAGGATTGGCTAGAATTGGGTTATTATATACCTAGCTTAGCTGGGGGATGGAAGAGTACAGAAAAGATTCATATGGGAGGAAAAATTTTAAAACTTTTAAGAAAAACATTTGGTTTTGTGGGAGTCCAAATGGAAGATAATGTTTATGATAATGGGTGGTTGTGTGCTTTCCATGTCGGCCATGAGACTCCCCGGAGGGCGATATAGAGGGACTATTCCCGGTCTTTCTTCTCGGAGAAGACCTGCCCCAGAGTAGGAATTTATGGCAGTCTCATTCCTCAAAAGTTTCAGCTTATGGTCAGATAAGGAACATTCCAACAAGACCTCTTTCCACATCTGTTGACTCTCACATACCTTTGACTTAAGGAATTCTTTATGACGACTCTGGGGTCCTGGGTGGATTCCCCACAGAATGTAGCCTTCTGGGTATTTTCTGACATTGAGTGTGTCTGTGTTCACACTTCAGCACAGCACAGTGCAGATTCTCCTCCTCCTCTTACAACAAACCCATATTAAGTCCAAAATGTAATACACCTCACCTCCTTCATATCGTAGCTTAGTAATAAACAGTACGCCATTGAGCATCGATTGTTTTTCTCCAATGTACTGAGAAAATATTAAAATAATAAATTTACTTAACATTTCTGTTCTTGGAATCTGTGGCTGGGTAAATGTTTTATAGCTCTTCCCAACCTTCTGGCCATCAGCAACTTTTTCTTCACTATGACTGGGTGACAGAACAAGTGAACCTAAAGCATTGGGATTGGTTAATACAGTATGGTCTCCAGGGTGAACCCCACAGCTACGGGGCGTCTTTTCAAAGGAGAATTGGAACTGCCTGCATCCAGTAAGTTTGGGTGGATGTAGGAAGGATATTGATTTGATACAAAATCATTTTTATTGTCTTAGAAAATTGTAATCGTGGCTGTTCTGTGAGTAGTGGCTTGAGCTAGGTGCAGTCATTGAACCAAAAATATGAAGGAGGTTAAGCCAGCTCCCATTTAAACAGTTTAGATGCCCTCTCTTAATCTCATGTAAATATGTATTTGTGAGTCATCTGTCAAGTATAAGAAGCACAGAAGGAGCAGCCCAGCAGTTCTATCTGTCATGTTAAAAATGAAGCAGTTTTCCATACATTGTGTTTATTAGAAAGTACTTTGGGAGACCATCTAGTTCAGACTCAATTTGATAAATTTAAACCTATCTATTTAAAGGTAGTATTAAATCTGAATACTTATCTTTTGGACCCAATAATATTGTTGGGTGGATATGCAAACACCAGTGGTTATTTCCAGTGGTTACTGCAATACTGAAAAGTGGCTTTAACTCTTAAAAATGTCTTGATTCTAATATACTTTAATTTTTGTTGTGCAACACTAAACTCCACATGGGTCGAATGCATTCATCTTTTTTTTTTTTTTTTTTTGCTTTTTGTTGTTGTTGCAGTACCAGGGATTGAACTCAGGCCCTTGTGCACCCAAGGTTGGCGTGGTACCACTTGAGCTAAATCCCCATCTTGCATTCATCTTTTTTGAAACTAACCTTAAATGAATTTAAGTGAGATGGACCTAAGGCTTGAGTACATAACTTCTCTGGCCACTTTGGTTGTTTGAGCAGTTAGTTTCTCAGTGACATAGTTGGTATGTATCACAGCAGCGTGCTTTGACACAGCATGCCCTTGGCTCTGTGGGACATACAGCCAGGTGTGGGAAGAAAGCCATGGCCAAGCCTTTCGTTGTGTGCTGTGTATCTGGGGTGATACTGGCACTGTAGCTAGTCTGTTGTTTCTTCTTGTTCAACCGCTGGTACTTTCTCTTTCACTGGGCCTTCCTCTGCTGCTGCCCAGGGTAGCTGGTCTTCGGTGGTATCAACATGCCCTATCCCATTTTTCCCCATCATTCAAGATATTTACTTACATTCAGTTTTCACTTTCCCTAGTGTGGCTTCCTTAGCTACAACAAACCAGAATTCTTCCATGAGAAAATAGTGCAAAGATTAGAGCTTGGGCCAGTGAAATTCACAGTTAAGATTTGTCAATGTCCAGCTCCCCGTGGCCCTGCTCCACTGAAGCAATACCTGTAGTTGTACCAAGTGGACTATATGTGTACATGGCACTTGTGTCCTGGAAGAATTGCTCTCTGCTGCCAGAGAACCAAGAGTCCATGATATACCGGTCATGAGGCTGTTTCTATTCTTGTAATTAATAGGGTTATTTGCTAAAATCCAGTACAACTAGTCTTATCAGCTGAAGTACCAGGTGAAATGGAATTATAATTGTATTGTTAATCACATTTCAAATGTTTATAGTTTTCAAGAATTAAGTAGACTGCTTGTATCCAAAATGCATGCTATTTCAATAGAGAAAGAAAAACACAGTGCCAAATTTAATCTCTGATTTTTGAGATTTCTTTTCAACACAATCATTAAATGTTAAGGTCCTTGTGTAGAACATCGGATGAGATAATTCAAAGCCAGAGGGATGTAATCAATATCATAGCATACCATGGTTCACTGGAGAGGCTTTTAATCCCATGGCCAAAAAATATATGAAAATTTTGTATTGTAAGCAGAGTAGATCTATCTGGGTTAATTATCACTTTTTTTAAAGCTTCAGTTTCATATACCTGAACAAAGCAACTGGGATTATAAAAATTTAGTATTGGAAATTTTATCACCCGCTTAAATAATGGAAATGCTTTACCACACCCATACTTTACAAAGACATGTAAATTATGTAGTTCGAAAAACAAATTTTATTTTGTAAAAATATGTTGATACAATATAGCACCAAATACCATGGTTCCCAAAGGACAGTAAGTTACTCTATCTCTCTCTGATTTACCTACATAATGTACAGTTGATAGTGTTCATGTAACAAAGTACTGTTTTATGAAAATATGTTTAAATATACTATCTTGTTTGTAAGCCATAATTTTTAAAAATCCCTTTCCTTAGCCACTATTTCTCTTTTCATGGATTTTTCTCTTTGATCATTACTTTAGGTTCATTCAAAAAATATTGTGACATTTTCTTCCAATACATTTTAGCATATACTTGTTCTAGTGCATACTGTCAAAATATTCTTTGTTTTTACAACTTAATGAGTGTTTTGAATATCATATTGTGCTAAAAAAAAAAAGCAACACTAGACACATGTTTCTAAAGCAATTGCCAGTAACTTAAAAAGAAACTCTGAATTTCTTTTCTAGCCAGATGAATCTTGTCTCATTTCCCTTCTCTTCTAGTTGACTTACATCTTTCAATTTTATGATGGGAGAAGCAAAGAATGTTTCATCAGTAGCTTTGGGCGATAACCTCATAAAATTTTTTTCTCTTTACCTAACTAATCCTCATCATTACTAATTATGCTGCAGGACATAAATGGAATGCAGTACAGGATGGCTTACTGTAGAATGGTCAGTGTATAAATAAGAGTGGGGTCCTGTCAAAATGGCTCTAACTGCTTGAACATTGGGAATAGGTAGTCTTTTCCCATTCTGCTTTTTGTTTACTGTTAAGGCCTAGAACTTACTTGGATAGAGTTGGAAACTGAGTATTTTAATCTAATTTTAAGAAAGCCTAATACAAGTGAGTGAGCATAACTCTGAGCATCCTAAATAAAATTGCATGTTAGTTTGGTTGAGAAATGGTGGTGTGGCAGGTCTTGGAGCAGAGCGAAGAACACTTGCATTGCCCTCCTGAGCAGTTCAAAATGGAAGCTCCTTGGTAATCAGGAAGTGCTTCTGGGCAGATCAAATACTGTACTGTGCCAAGTGAATTTCCTTGACCTTCATGCACAGCTTCATCACACTGCCTGGCTGTTGAGGAAGCAGGCTCAGAGAAGACATTAAGTGACTTGTGTTAGCATCATAGCTGGTTAGAGACAGAGCTTAGATTTGATCCCCATGTTTTTAGGAGCCAACGCCTCTGTTTTTCTCATTCTGCTAAACTGCTTCTGGCACTATGGTATTATTTAGAAAATAAGATAAACAATATGTAAAGAAAGAAAGTTAATAAATTGCTGCTCACTGTTTTGATATTAATGCCATGAAGTACTTTTGTCCCCAGCAGCAATGAGGAGTGTGTCCTGAGTGCCATTGTTAAGGAAAATTCTCTCCAAATTCATGAAGTTATAGGAATCTGCAATTTTTCTTTCTTACTTTTTTTTTTTTTTTTTTTTTTGTGATACCAGGGATTGAACTCAGGCCCTTGTGCTTGTATGATAGGCACAGTACCAATGACCTAAAGCCTTGGCCTGAGAATCTGTAGTTTTTCCAATATTGCTTCAGCCACTGTGGCTCAAAGTGAACAATCCTACCTACATGCATATTCATGTCTTACCTAAGGTGTTATGGCTTAGTGGGCCTTTAACATTAAGTGTAGACTAGAGCAAGATTCACCAACAAATATTGTATTTTATTTTGTTTTTAAGAAAAAGTAAATTCATTTTATGGGTATAAAGATTGAAGAATGATTACTGGATCCAGGCCAGCTACTCACCCCCTGAAAGCCAATACTTGCAAGGCAAGAGTTGGTGGGAAGAGTTGGTGGTGGGAAGTTTCAATCAAGAACCAATATCTTGAGAAGATGGAAGGGCTGTCTTCCCAAAGCTCCATTTTCAGGAACTTAGGTACATAATAGGCCTTTCATAGAGAGAAAAAGGAGATGCAGTAAGACAGTGGGGAGAAAGGGGTCTTTGTCATCCAGAGGGAATGTGGGTTTTTTTTTTTTTCTTTTGTAGCTCTTCTCTGCCCAGAATATTTCAGTAGGCCTCATCCTTCTGGGGCTAGTCACTGGTTCTTTAGGCATAGTACTCTTTTTTTTTTTTTTAGACAGGGTCTCACTTTGTAGTTCAGGCTGACCCTGAGCTCAATATGTAGCCCAGGCAAGCCTGGAACTCAGCAATCCTCCTGTCTCTGCCTCCCAAGTGCTGGGATTACAGGTGTGAGCGTCCACACCCAGCACTGTGGTATGTGGTATTGATTGCTGGTGGGCATGAGTCACCACACTCAGCATTGTATGTGGTTACCAGGGATCCAACTCAGGACCTTGCACTTGTGAGGCAGGCGCCAGAACCACCAAGCTAAATCTCCAGCCCATAGGCAGGCATAGTACTCCTATAGCAGTTTACATGCTTGGTGTTAGATGATGTACAGAGCTAAAGAATAAGGAGGGGCATTACATATTCTAATAAACCTGGGTTCTATAAACATACAGGAAGATTATTTAATGGCTAACCATCATTTAGATGTGACTTCTGTTTAGAATGTAGAATGCTAGGCAGAAGGAGAGGAAGTAATCTTCCAAAAGACAACTGCAAAGGAGTGGCCAGTGTTCCAGAGTCCTGCACTACATACTGGTGATTTTGCTTCCATTCCATTCCATGTTTTCTCAATAGCTCCCTCTTGCACCTGTGGCCAGGGTCACGATGCTGAATGGCATAGACTAGGCCATGTGGCTTTGAGCTCCTTAACTTGTCTCCCTTTTCCCCGCTTTGCCTAGTCCTCTTTTTTAAAAAGAAAGAAAGAAAGAAAAAGTGTTCATTGATTATTTTTCCTGTAAAAAAAAATGAAGAAGAAGAAAGAAAGAATTTGGTCCCTGTACATCTGTAGGGGTGTGTGTGTGTGTGTGTGTGTGTGTGTGTGTGTGTGTGTAATACATTTGAACAACCCTTGAGCCTCCATCACATCCCTGATGTTCTGCTTAAACTGCTCTAAAACACCAACACTCTCATGCTTTTCAAGCCCTGAGGTTCTCACTCAGGGTTCTACTACTCACTGGGGGCCAGGGTGTATTGATGGGTCTCTTACTCTGACCCAGAGGGCCTTTCTCCTGTTTCTTTACTTGGTCTCTGGCTGCTAATCTGTCCCTTGTGGGTGCTGCCTGATCTCTTAACTTTTCTTGACATCACTCCCACATCTCCAACTTCTCTTCTGACTCCTTAGTGTCTTCCTATACAGTTTTAAGTATATTCTCAGCACCTCCAGTGGAATATGTCCTAAGCAGGACACATTACACTTCTCTTCATGACCTCAGTATCTGTCAATGACACCATACTTCTGTCAGGTCTCCAGTTCAACTTCTTCCGTCTTGTGATTTCATTGTGATACAGTACCTGATTCTACTCTGCTAAGCCCTTTTACCACTTCCTGTCTCTTTATCCTATTAATTAATTAATTAATTACTAATGTAATGATATCAGTCTCTATCCCTAACTGAACTTTTGCCCTTCATCCTGTTTACTCACTGTCTAATTAGCTTTTATAATATGTAGTGTTTACCTCTTGTCTAATAGGGCTTTCTAATCTGTCCTATGTTCTGATCTGTTCTATGTTTTTGCCTTTTTGGTGTTTTCTGATTGCTCGCTGTGTTGCTCCAATCCCTGGCTTAGCACTTGAGGCTGACCATGGTTCCCAGCTATGGTTGTATCTGACTAAGCTCTCCTGTCTTTTCCTTGTGAGATCTGCCATCTTAATTGAGTTTAGAGAAGAGCACTTACAGTGACCTATAGAACCTTTTGTGCATGTAGGGTGAGAACTATATTTCATTAAAAGTCATCTGTATCAAAGGCAAAAGCATAAGAATTAAAGCTATTAAATACTTAGAGAAGACATCTGTAAGTTACTCCAGTATTAAAAAAAATCCTCTCTCCAAGTCACTATTAGAATAGAGAAATAATTCTGTAATTACTGACATCCTTTCTTTCATTCACCTTAATTTTTTTTTTCCCGAGGCAAAGTGTTGCTTTATACTTTAGGCTGGCCCTGAGCTCACTATGTAGTACAGGCAAGCCTCAAACTCACAGCAATCCTCCTGCCTCTGCCTCCTGAGTGCTGTAGTGGTGTGAGCCACCACACCTAGCATTGTGGTGTGTGGTACTGATTGCTGGTGGGTGTGAGTCACCACACCTGGTATTGTGGTATGTGGTTACCAGGGGATTGAACTCAGGACCTCGTGCTTCCAAGGCAGATGCTGGAACCACTAGCTAAATCCCTGGCCCATCATTCACCCTAATTTCTTAATATGAAAATGGCTTATCCTCTGATTTTTCATATAGATTCCTATCCATAATCCATATTCCACATTCACTAAGACATTCTTGATTCCTCGAGCTCTTTATAACACTTTGTAATCATATAAAATTGTTTTAAAAAATTGTTGTAAGTACTTAGAGCTCCCAGCTCTAATCTGGGACAGCATATGGGGAGAGAAAGTGTCTAGTAGCAAGGGCAAGTGTAAATGCCAAGTGCTTTACACGGGTCGCCTCATGCATGACACTCACATATTTCTTGAATTAGTGAGTAGATATGTAGATGATTCTGTTTGGAGTTTTTGAATGTTCTCTTGCTATATTTTACTTCTTTTTAAAATTGATTTTCTTAGTACATTTTATATATACATTATGATCACAATCAACATTGAGAATTTATACCAGTACATGACACATCTTAATTTTCATTTTTTCCTCTCCCCCTGATTTTACTTCTAATAGTTTAGGTGCTTGTAGTGTGGCTAAAATGCTTCAAAATATATTGGTTTTTTGGTCACTTTTTATCAGTGATTTTATGGGCCATAAATTGGTTTATTTTTTTCTACATCTTAGGTTTTGATTTTCATTCAGGGGGGTTGTTAATTTCACAAAGGAAATTCGAAATATACAAGAATATTTCTGTCCCTGGAAATAGGCAGGGTTCTAGATTAGCAAATATTAGTTTTCAACATTTGTTTCTAGAATCACCATGGCTACATCCAGAGACACATCACTTAGGCGGTGCAATGGGATCAGAGCTGGACAGCTTCTGCTTTGCTTTGGTTGGAGATCTGGAGTAGGGAAAATCTCCTTTAGCTCCTCTCTTTCCTCCTTGATACCAGGAAGTCTAAAGTACTCATATGTATGTACTTTTTCTTTTCATTATAGTGAGGGAAGCCAGTCAACCTCTGCTTTCATTATGTAGTATTTCATTATAATCATTATAAATGGGGAATTATTAGTATTTGCTTTTAGGGGGATGAGGGTGCGGTTCACAGTTAGAGCACCTGCCTGGAACTCATGAGCCCATAGGGTAGACCCTCTGCACTAAAAACAACAAGACTAAATAGTAATGAAATGAAAGGAGCTAACTGGAAAATATCAGCAGTACCTTTGTGATGCCTTTTCCCACTGGGTTGCTGCATTTGTTTTGTTCTATTATTGTCTCTTTTAAAGCCAGTTATAAGAATTATTTGGTTTAGTGATCTAGTGGAAATAATAAAAAGATGACTTTGTGTGGCCGTGGTGTCACTTTAATTGCCCATGAGAAATAGACAATCCTAACTCTTACACAGTGAGCAGGCCAGTTACACAGGAAACACCTAGGTTTGGGAAGTTGTGTGAATTTAGAAAATAATATAGGGGAGTAAGTAGTAGCAGGAGAAGGTCAGATATCCACAGAAATGTACTTCTGGGTCAGAATGTTTCTCTAGTATATTTTAGGATGTCCAGGGTCCACTGAAATGTAGAGAATGTAAGAGAAATGTAAGAATCCCTCTTTATGAAGTCAGGGGAGATTACCTACAGTGGTTGGTGCCACTAAAGAAATTAATAAATTTCTTTAGAAGTGTTTATTTTGACATGAGATCTGAGAACTTTCCTTCGTCTTCCATTGGGCACTATGAGAATCTTCAGGTCTCAACAGTGGGTTATTTTTGTTTTTTTGGAGACAGGGTCTCAGGAAGTAGTTCGGACTGGCCTTGAACTCATTATGTAGCTCGGGCTGGCCTTGAACTCAGGGTGGTCCTCCTGCCTCTGTCTGCTTAGAGCTGGAATTACTGGTGTGCGCTACCCCGCCAAGTCTCACTCACTAAGTCTCAGGAGTGGGAAACTTTTATGCACCTGATGCAGGCTGGACATTGGGGCTATGATATAAATCTTTTAAATTTATCAGCATTGCAACTTCTTTGAATGAATTAATTACTTTTTTGAATTACTTATCTCCCCCAGACATAAACACACCTGCTAACGGTAAAGACCTGTGAGCTCCATGATCACCTCCTGACCTCAGGAAGACAAGATCAGTAAGACACGGAGTGGTGGCCTCTGAGAACCAGCTCCTTTCCTTCAGTCTTGGCCCAGCCCCTCCTGCTGGGCCCCACCATGGAGACGCTCTCCCAGGACTCTCTGCTGGAATGTCAGATCTGCTTCAATTACTACAGCCCTCGGCGAAGGCCCAAGTTACTGGACTGCAGACACACCTGCTGCTCAGTGTGCCTCCAGCAGATGAGGACGAGCCAGAAGGACGTCAGGTGCCCCTGGTGTCGAGGCATCACTAAGCTGCCCGCAGGCTTCTCTGTGTCCCAGCTCCCGGATGACCCTGAGGTCCTGGCCGTGATCGCCATTCCGCATACTTCTGAGCACACCCCTGTTTTCATCAAACTCCCCAGTAACGGGTGCTACATGCTGCCTCTGCCTATCTCTAAGGAGCGCACACTACTGCCCGGAGACATGGGCTGCCGCCTGCTGCCCGGGAGCCAGCGGAAGTCTGTCACGGTAGTGACCATCCCTGCCGAGCAGCAGCCCCTGCAAGGTGGGGCTCCCCAGGAGCCGGTGGAGGAGGAGCCAGAGAGGCGGGGCGAGGTGAAAAGCTCCACCTGGTCTGGCGTGTGCACTGTCGTCCTGGTGGCCTGCGTGCTGGTCTTCCTCCTTGGCATCGTGCTCCACAACATGTCCTGCATTTCTAAGCGCTTCACTGTGATATCCTGTGGCTGATGTGGGGTGCGTGGGGGGCTCTTTGGGTGCCAGCTTAGGGGCTGAGCAGGTGTTGGTGACGGGATCCCGGCGAGAAGATGGGGGTTGACGTGACCATTTGGTGCCGAGTGCTGGCCTCTGGGTTGCCACTTGTTTCACCGGAAGACAGACGCCGAGGGCGGAAGGTGAGGTCTCAACAAGATGCCAGGAGAACCGTTCTGAGAAACGATGGCAACAGCTTTGAAGATGACTGCATGCGTCCTCATAATCATGTACAAAATGGGCTGTAATTTGTGATTTTTCAAGATCATGTTATGAGATAGACCTATCTGCTTAGATCTTCAACTGTACATGTGCATACAATGTGATCTCTTAAAGCAGTAGATTAAAACGAATATGCTGTGCACACAAGTAGAATTAAACCTCGAGTCCATGTGAAGATCTAGTGAAGACACACAGTACTGGATTCTTTTTTGTAGTTTTTGTTTTTTAAATGAAACCCAGTCTTCGTTTAGTTGCTAACACTTTATATACATTTTGAATGGCACCCAAATCAAAATAAGTGAAACAAGCTGTCGTTTTTTGGGAGAAAATATTCGAACAAGCATCTCCAGTGTGTTGTATTTTGTCGTGTACCTTCCTTTTCCTTCGCTAGTAATCAGAGCTTGCTACATGTTTATTAAATGGAAAGCCCAACAGGGGAGCAATAAACCGAAAGATAACGAGAAATGCCTGATCCCACGGGAAATCTGGATGCCAATTTTTCTCAAGCCATCTCACAAAATAAGAATTTAAAATGTAAATATTGTGTATTTGTATATATGTATGTATATGTGTGTGTGATTTGATTTACTCAGGTTTTTGAGTCTGTTTAGAAGAGTCCCGGGAGTAAGACTTTGCAGGTGCGAATGCATCACAGCAATCACATTGGGGTCACCTGTCCTCCCAGTGAGGCATTTCTTCCATGTCACCTCCAGCACTTACTCCTCTGCTTATGACAAGTCCTGTATCTTGCGGGGCATCAATGGGAAAGTGAGAGAGAGCTCGTCTTTTCTTGCAGTTTGCAATATTGTCAAAGCCATTGAGTGTTGTTAATCAGTGGCAAATCCGGATGGGCATTTTAATAGACAGTCTGCAGTTATTTTTCAAAAATGTTGTTCCAAGACAGTAAAAGGTTTTTGAATTCCTGCTTTCTCCTGTTGGTATAGCAAGATCTTTTTATCTCAAAATAAGTTTCTATTGAGAAAATTGACAAGATACACTAACAACTCAATTTCCTATGTAAGTGGGTCAGTTTCTCCTGAGTGCTCAACTGTTCTGAAATGTGTGATGTATACGAATGCTTACAAAGAAAGACCTGCCGGCAGTAAATGGTACATTCCTATCCCTGAGGGTTAATGCCTTCAGAAATGGCTATGAGCTCATAGTTTATTTTAATTCATTTTGTGGAATTTAGTAATTAAGTGCTATGTGTCAAGGACTCCGCTCAAATAAATATATGTTAGGCTTCATTGAATCCTGAAGATAGTGGCAAAGGTGGTGGTGGTTAGGGAAGGGGGACTAAAGGAAAAATATGTTCCAAAAAACAAGGTTAGAAAATAACCCCGTAAGATTGAGACAATCTAATTTATTTATATGCTACTATCTTTAAGCAGCACAAAATATGCATACTAACATGATGGAATCAATGTGAAATTTAAGAACAAACCCTAGAATACAAAGCTAACACTTAATTGGCATGATAATTCAATAATGAATTATAAACTCTGGTTTTTCAAATCTTGCGAATTTGCCATAAGACCTGTAGAAAATGTATCTGAAAGCTCAAACTAGAAATTAGGTTAAAATGCAATTTTATTGTGTAAGCTATTGGGCATTATACAACAAATAATCTAGGATTTATTTGGTATTAATAATTTAGGTATATTAACTGAATACTATCCTGTATTGCATAACATAATATACTGCTGGGTTAGTGTCAGTTTCTCAACTTCCAGGCTGGTGCAGTGCACGTCTGACCTAATTTCCATGTGTCTTGGAGGAAAAAAAAGTATACAGAGAAGTGTATTAAGAATGGTGTATTTCAGACAGACTTAACCTTTGCAATTTTAATCCATGCCATATTCAAATTAATTTTGTGAATGATATCTGCATACATTTATGTACAGTATGAAATGACTGACCTTGTAGTATAGTGTGTGATAGAGTTCTACTTGTTTAGTAGGTTATATATAGACACTGTGTGTGATGATACAGCGTCCTGTGTTTCTTAGTGCAAAGCTGTAAAAATGTTCATTGAACTTTTACTGAAAAACAGTCCTGTGCTAAAGCTGCCATTAAGCAGGGCATAATTAATCAGCTATATAACACCTTAATAATAGCCCAAATCAGAATTTTCTGTCTGAGTCTTACTGATGTTAAGAGACATTATTTAAATTGTCTAAGTTATTTCTGCTTGAAGTTTGCTTGTCAGGATACACATTCTTGTGTGGGGGGAATAGAAGAGGGAGAGAGGGAGGAAGCTGTTTCAGCCTGCCAGATAGAATTTTTTATATGCTTAATGATGTTTTGACGTTATTTGGCATCCCACTGCTCCGGTCTCTTTTGGCATATTTCCACAACACTAACTACCTATCTATCCCATGTGACAAAAGGCCAGTAACACAAGTGGCCGGAATTCACAGTTGCATATGAGTGAAAAGTCACAATTGAAAAAAAAAAGCACAAGATGTTAGAGCTGTGGGCAGCCTTTGCTGGCTTCGTTTTTGTAGATGAGTCAGCAGAAGTCAGAGAGGAGCATGGGGGTCTGTAATCCTGTTGCATAGTGGGGAGAAGACCTGTACACTGATGTGTCCTCTTGTCCCTTCCTGGATCTATAGGCATCTTTGTCTGGCTAAGACTCTTTTCAGGGTTGATGGCTACCTTTTATTTCATCAATTATTGCTTTAAGGCTTATTTTGTATGTTTATTTATTTTAGTTAACTATCTCTCTGAGTAATGAACGGAGGTTGATTTAGGGATTAGTATAGACATCTAAAGAAAGCTATCAAACCATGTGATGTTAATTTTTAAAACTGAAAAACATTGGCTCACCCTCTCCCCCATAAGTTAAAGACAATGAATGTTATGTAAATACTAAACTGTATGAAGCATGAATTTTCAATAAATGATCTTGACATAAGCAAGAGAATGCTTAATAAGTTAAGTAGAGCCACATGTGCCCCCAAAGCGTTGTCTTTAGGAAAATTTTGTATAATGACCTGGGGCTATAAATTGTGATGAAAATCGATTTTTTTTCTGAGTTTCAGTCATACTTCATGATCAGAAAGCTCTAATGTATTTTCTTTAAAAATAAAATTAAGTTTATTCTTGTGCATGACTTACAGAGTGGGTCCCTTAGAGTTCAACTGTGTGCTGGTGCAGCTCTTGGAATTTTTAGATTAGTGCTGTTCAATAGAACTTTCTGGAATGATGAAAATATTCTATTACCTGTGCTGTCCAATATTGTAGTCATAAGACACATTGGCTCAAAGTGGCTGATGAGCTGGTGTCTCAGTTTTATTTATTTTAAATAGTCTCACATGGCTAATGGCTGCCATATTGGCTACTGGTCCAGGTGACTCTAATATAACAGTAGGGCTAAGTTGAGTTTGTGGACTAATAACATGCAGTTGGCAAAAAGAAAATTTTCTTTCTGGCTTAAAAAAAGTATGTGATCCAGTACTATAGCAAACATTCATAGATCACCTTTTGGAGTTATTGATACTTTGGACTAAGGAATAATTGCTGAAATTTCAAGACTGCCTTATTAAGCTCTTTTTCTGGGACCATTAGCTGCATGTGAACCTATTGCCCAAAAATAGTAGTTAGACTGTAGCTGTAAAATGTTTGACTTGCAAGCTGTGCATGATCTGTACTGTGAAATTGTGTTTAGGGTCTTCTGGCCAAAAAGTACTTGTTACTGGAAAAAAAAAAGTCCGATGAGAACCCTCTTCACTTCCAATATTTTACCTAAACTTCATCGCTGCAATAGTAAGGTGCAAAATCTAGGAGCAAGCATGTTTTGCGATGTTCAGAGTGTTTCTGTCTGCCCTTGAAGTCTGCTAGATTGTCATTGTATTTGGTGTGGACATAATGGGCATCATTTTTCAGATGGCAGACTAAAATGTAGGTACTATTTTAGAGTGATTTTTAACATTGTTTTAATATCTCTTTCATTTTAATTATCACTAAAATATTTGAAGCACAAGGCACTTTGAAACTTTTTGGCAGTTAAAAAAACATTGCCCAATGGAATTTAAAGAATGGATGGTTAGTAAAGTTACTGGAATTGCTGTATAAATGAGTAAAGGGAAAAAGAAAATTCAGCTTGAGAGAGATATTTTCCTATCAGACTCTTACTGTTGTCTGGTATTTATTCTATTCTAGATTTTGATTTAGAGATTTCTCATTACTTGATTTAAAAACCTGGACTGTGTCAAAATTTGTTTTCAGTATTTCCCAAATGTAATATAAACCAAATATGTTTACTGTGTCATAACAGAATTGGGTTTTTTACTCTAAAACTTATCAGTGGGGGTGACTGTTCTTTTTAGACTATCTTTAAGATTTTATTTAGTTTTCTTTAAGTAGTGTTTTCCCTTTAGACTTACTTAGAAATCCAAAGGTTAATTGTATGAGCAGAATGATAGGCAAAAGACTATGATTTCTACCTTCCCAGAGAAAAATGATGCAGCTTTCCAGGCCGTGTTTTGCTTCCACACCACAATGTTGATCAGCCAATTTGTCATCCTTGACCTAAATGGAGAAGCTGTTCCTTGACATTTCTATCATTCTCAGTAAAACATGACCCACAAGGTAATCCTTACCCGTACAGACACTCTAGAGAAGAATGAGGTCACCAAAATAATTCAGTGACTGTTTTGAAAGTAATAGTCTATTTCTAAAGCAATGATGCTCAGTTGCTAGATTTTGTTTAACTTTAAATACTTCTTAAAAATAAGTGGAGATTCAACTAAGTGATTTTTCTGACACAATTGACTTACTATACACACAAACACACACATAGATGATTTTGTTAGAATTGGAGTTGAACATAAAAAATGTTATGTTTTCCAATTTGTAGATTAGGTAATGTTAAATTTAGAGTTAATTTCTTAACAGTTGCTGTGACTGACTTACACTGTCCAAGCAACTACCTTTGGGAATGTCTTTTTAATTAAACTTTTCAGACTTCTCAAATATAGGAAGAGGTGGGTTCTACTGCACACAGTTTGTGGGAAAGCCCTTGATTATTGAGAAACATAAGCAAGTGGGGCATTTGATTTCTGTCTTCCAAATTGCTTACTTTTTGGTTCTGCTCAAGAAGTTGCGCAAGTGTACCAGTATTCTTGAATTCCCAGAGTGTGGCTCCAATTTTCTACACAGGTTTCTTTGCTCAGTCTGGCCAATGATCTTTTTTTCTGGATTCACTGCCTGGGTTATCCCACTGTGTAAATCTCACTTATAATGTAGTGGTGCTTGAAAATACTCAACTTATTAGCTAAATTTTATTCTAATCTAATGTTTTTGATGTTGTTAGTATCATGTTATGTTTAAGGGACAATCAATAATTAGAGCAAAGTAGTGAGGGTGCTGTGATCTGTGACAGGGTGTGTTTTCTTTGCTTTTGCAGAAATGTTCCCTTTTAGCTCCCCTGTGCTGTTCAATATTCATCATCAAAGAATTTAGGGCTGGAAGATCATGGAGGCATTCTTCTACAATCTCTCTGAGCTGTGAGTTATTGGATTATTCCAACAAGAGCTTTCCAAAGGAATAGTCATTTTGTATGTTGACATTTGCTTTGAGAATCCAGAACTAGGTGGTTGGATATTATGTTAGTAAGGAAGCATGAGGGAAGAGGAGAAAGACGTGGCCAATGCTTCTTATAGGAGGAGAAAGTTGATTCATCTCTCAAAGGTGAAGGCACACAGTAGCTGTTCCCTAACACTGCTTCTGGCTGGATTGACTGGGAGACAACCCAACTACCAAGTGGACCCTTTTTGGGAGAGGTAATGACAGATGTCTCTATTGATTAGGCTGATATGTCCAGAGAGGAAGAAGATACTTAACAAGGGAAAATCTGTGATGGGATTATAGCTGAAAGACAAGCCACATACACTGAGATAAGTCATGGCGCAAGTCAGCTGAAGAAAGGAGCACAGGGCAGCTGGGATAACAGTCAAGCACAACTTGCCTTTGTGGCGTGGAAAACCAAATGCTGGATTCTTCAGCTGAAAACATATAGAAAATGTGCTCAGCTGATGAGTACTTTCATTAGGCCCCACTTTGCTTGTTTACCTAGACTCTTGAGTTGGGTCGTCAATACTCTAGACAATTCCAGAGCCTGCTCAAGCTGGAACTGATGATTGGTTCAGTACAAACTCTGGCATCTAAACTATAGAATGCAATGCCTAATTTTGTAGATCTCGAGTATCTTACCACTTCTGGGAAAATTAGTTGAATATTTTGGTTTATATACTGGTTATTGTCCTTCATTGTATTTATTTATTCCACTATTTGTTTGTGTTTGTCTCACTAGATAGTCACAGGTATAGAGGCTGGTTTCACCGAGGGATGGTCACAAACTCCCAACATAAGCCATCTAGCTGCTGTCCAGGGTTCTTTCATTCTTACAGCCCTACCGATGGATTCCCTGGCCCCCTGGATAACAAATGTTCCAGACAAATGGCCGGATTAATGCTGCTCAGGGGCTGTTCACTCGAGTCCTTGACATGTTTCATTTACAATTATGTGGATTATTTATTGTAGGAGCTTTTCTTTTAAAGGGCCAAATCGCCCTACAGACAAACGAGCTGCTGGGCTGTGTAGAAAATATTGTCCAAATGTTGCCAAATATTGACTTCGTAAAGGGGATATCAAGCTGCTGTTTATAAATCTGAATGTCTTAAAAGCATTCTTGCTTGCTCTCTCTGTTATAGATGGTGTCTTAGCCAGTCCTGAGTTTTTCCAATGAACCCGATTTTAATATATGGTATTTTTGTATGCCACACTGGTGTCTTGTCCTTTGTATATGTGGTAATGTTGATTTTATGACTACTGTTAAAACACATTTGCTATGATTAAAATTCAATATGGTTTCAAACAGACTCATGCATTGTTTTTTTTTCCACCTCTCTACCCCACAAATTAACAACAAAAGATTAGTGAGATTTTGATCACCAGTGTTTTTGAAGAATTTTAATTAACTTGGGTGATAGAGCAGTCAGAGCTCATGAGCCAAGGGTTTTATTTAAGTAGAGGTGACTTTCAAGTGACTCCTAAGAAGTCAAAGAATGAATTTGTAATGGGTAAACGCAGGTTTACCTTCACAGCTTGGGTTCTCATAGCTTCTGACGGCTCTCCCTCTGTTTGCACTGTGCAGAGAGGACACAGCGTGCTGCAGCTCCCGGAGGACCGCCGCATTGCACTGTGTACAGAACCACCTCATGCCCTGTCATTTGACTCCAAGTCTAGAAAGGTGCCCTTCATTGCGTGTTTTCTTGGGAAAAGGTGTCCTGGGAGCTTTTTTTTTTTTTTTTTAAATAAAAAGTGTCTTGCCTTTGATCACTGAATCATCTTAGTGAATTCCAATTCAGCTTAACAGGTGGCCCTATCCTAATTAAGGTATTATCAATGATCTGATAACGCTGGGTGCTGGTTGTGTGTCTGCTCTGGTTCCTTCTGGAAAACTTTTAGAAAATCCCTATAGTTTTAAAGGTGTGGTATCATTTTGAGCCAACGCTCATTTCAAAACAAAACAAAACAAAAAGGTTAGTATGAGGCAGTCTAGGGTTTTGAAGGCAGAATATATTTCACACATTTTTTATTTTCATCATCTCAGGTAGTGTGAGAGCAGAGACAGGGAAGTGGGGTGAGCAGGAATACTTTTTTGAGCTGCCTCGTCAGGCTTGAACCTTTCTGTCAGCTGCAGAAGACAGCCAAAGACTAGATGGCCGTTAGGCTGGGTGAATGCCTTGGCTTCTCCAAGGCTTGGCTCCCCTGCCAGGGAGGTGATATCTTCAGCCTGACCTAGAGACTTACCTATAGGCCTGCTGGGAACAGGGCAAAGGAGAACAGGCCTAAGGGGTCCCTACAGCTTTGTACTTAGGGATACACATGCACATTGGTAACGTCTTCAGATGATACTTGGGTGGCAGGATTTTTCTGCATCTGCATAAAGGACTGGAAGAGGGGTTTGCAGGTCTGGGACCCTTTTCCATTCTGACCCCTCTGCAGAAGAGGAGTTGCCTTAGTAGCTGAAGGTGTGGGAGAGGGAAGTGGAGGTGCAGACATGCCTTGAGGATGCACCTTCACCTCCAGGCCTTGCACACATGCTCCAAGTACTAGGTTCATTTTCTGTAACAAACCTTATCTATCTCCCAATGCATTGTTTTTCTTAATTATTTGTTTCCAGTGATAATTCTTGGAAGAGAAATCCATTTCCAGTGTACAAAATGTAAGTGCTAAACTGAGGAAATGGCAGGTGGGGGAAGAGGAACCAGTTTTAGAGTTAAGGCTGAGCCTCTCCTTTTCTTTTTATAGTTTTGAAAACTTTTGCACAATTCTGCTTGACCCAGAAAATGATACAGCTGTAACTGGTTCAGCCTTTCTCTTCAAACCTCCTACTCCCTCTGTTCCCATCTCTCTATATTTTTGTGCTCAGCACCTGATTCTTTGTTTCTGTTATTTTTGTTTCAGAGAGTAAATGAATGTATAGCTGTACGAATGTGCATGCAAGCAGTGTGTGTGTGTGTGTGTGTGTGTGTGTACACACCACAATCTTGTGGGCCCTTGGCAGAGATTGTTTTTAGGTTAAAAGGATGAAGATTTGTAGAGATAGCAAAATAGAGGAAAGCACTCTGATTTGGCTACAAAGAGGATAATTTATACAGAATTGAGAAAAATGAGAAGGAGGAGCCCTGCAATTTGTTATTCCTTCACTCCAAGTTCCTGCTGGTCCCTGATGCAAGGACTACAGAGTTCATCTTGATCAAGGTAGAAATAGCCCCTCCCAAGTGGGCAAGAACAATGCCTATTCACTCATCACAAGGTTTGAGAGAAAAACATAACGGATCTGTGTAAAATAAGTTTTAAGACACAGGAGACTTCAGAAATGAAGACCCTGAAATGTAGCTCAGAGACAGAGCACTTGCCTAGTACAACCAACATTCTGGGCTTGATCTCCAGAGCTTAGAAAAAGGCGAAGACCAAAGACCTAGCAAAGCCTTTATTCCTATGAGTAGTTGTTAAACAATGGGGGATTATCTGATGGCTCTAAACCATGGGGAACAGGCGGGTTCTGCTTGTTCAGATTCCTTCCTGAATCTCTGTGTGACATTTCTTTCCACCCAGTATAAGGCAACCTATCAGAAGACATCCCACAAATTAATAGGCATTTGTAGAATATCTACTAATGTCTGGTAGAACTAGTTGGGGCAAATGAAAGAGGAGAAGGTCAGAGTCACCTTCTTGGTTTTATGGCTCACTTCCAAGGAAAAAGGACCAGGGAAATTCTAAGTTCTTATGTCAGTTTAAGGAGAAGGAGTGGGAGGAGGTCAGAGAAACCATCCTTCTTCTGAGGTTTTCTTAACTTCTTCATCTTTGAACATTCAGCATCCCAAGGGGAAATGTTTTGGTTCCCTATCCTCTGAGCAATTTCTTGGAGAAATTGCAAACATTGGTAAAATAAATAATGCTTAAGTTCAGTGCAGAGGAACAGGATGTTTGAATTCATGTTACTGGGGAGAGGGAAGGCTTGCCAGGTTTTGGTAGGGGCTACAGTCAGAAAATAAATCTGGGTTTAGCAAAGACCACTTGTTGAAACATATTGAAGGAAAGTAAGAAAAAAGAGTTATGTGGTATCTGATCTTTTTAGACTCTGCTATTCATACATTGTCTTTTGGCAACAACACTGTAATGGATGATATTTCAATATGCTTCCTAGTCCCAAGTGATTGCCATTGCTATGGGCTACGTATTTGTGACTCTCCAAAATTCATGTGTTGAAATCCTTTGGGAAGGTGATTAGAACACAAGTGCAGAGATTTCATGTATAGGATTAATGTTCTTATAAAACAGGCCCAAGGAATGTGTTGTCCTCTTCTGTCACAGGAGGAAGACACAGATAGCAGGAACCATCTGTGAACCAGGAAATGGACTTCCACTGGATAGGAAGCCCATGCACACCTCAGGCTTCTCTGCTTCCATAAGGGAGATAAATAAATGTATGTTTATAAGCCAACCAGTGTGTGGAACTTTGTTATCAGAACCCAAACAAAGATATTTATAAGTGAACATTTTACAAAAAGCACAGCCATGGAGTTTTCACAGGAAATACTTCATGAGACATAACTACATATGAAACTGTCTCCAGAACTGACATCTTGTGTCATTGTGCTCATATAATTTGTAGTTATTTTCTTCTGCCTATGCCACATAGAGAGAAAAAGAATGTGGGGAATTATTTGTTCTAAAACTATTTGTGCTATTTGTTTCTGAATAAAACTCAGAGTCCAATACTGCTGACATAAGCTACAGACAAATCATTGTCTAAGGTACAGTAGTGGAAGAGTACTTTCCAAGCTGTTTTAAAATCATAGATAATATATAAAAAAGTAAAGTGGGAAAATACTAGGTTAAAATGGGTGTGTTTCAGTTACAGAACTTTTCATAGCCTTGAATATGTATATTAGTTGGGTTTTTGTAGAGAAAGAATGAGGTTGGTTGTGTGTGTGTGTGTGTGAGAGAGAGAGAGAGAGAGAGACAGAGAGAGAGAGAGAGAGAAAATTGGTTCATGAATTAGTTCATAATAAGTAGAGGATGGCAAGTCCAGAATCTTTACTATGGGTTGAAATCTTCAGCCATGGGGTTTATATGTGGTTGGAGTGAACTGTAGAGTGTGGCAAGTCCAAAATCTTCAGTATAGCTCAGAAGGTCAGGAGGCTGAAGACCCAAAGAAAATGTGATGTTGTAGTTCAGGTCTAAAGATAATCTGCTGGCAGAATTCTCTTTGCTTAGGGGAAGTCAGTGTTTTTTACCTTAAGGCCTTCCATTGATTATACACTATAAAAAGTAATCTTCTTCACTCCAAGTCTGCTGATTTTAAATATTAGTTGCATCTAAAACTATTGTCCAGCATTCAGATTAGTATTCAACCAAATATTCGGGCATCCTGGCCTAGTTATGTTAGCATATGGGGAGGTAGCTCAGTGGTCAAGTGCTTGCCTTGCATGCAAAAGGTCCCAGCACTGTAAAACAAACACATGAACAAACATCAGAATGTGCTAAGAGGCCCAGCAAACCTATAAAAGGAAAGCATAATAATAGGTATCACCTTCTCCCACTTTATTAGAATTAAGACTCAGTTATTTGTAGAGTATCTATTAATGTTTGGTAGAACTGCTTGGGGGAATATTGACCTTGAATTCACAATTTTCATTTGCCCCATTTATTTCTATGTTGAAAAGATCATCAGAGTTTTGCTCCAAACAAAACAAACAAAAATATATTAAGTGCTTTTTAAAAATGTAATAGA
>PVIC010031176.1:0-21520 GCA_004025085.1 Thryonomys swinderianus | reverse complement strand
CGCGAACTCAGCAATCCTCCTGTCTCTGCCTCCCGAGTGCTGGGATTACAGGCGTGAGCCACCACGTCCGGCATTGTGGTATGCGGTGTTGATTGTTGGTGGGCGTGTCTCCACGCCCAGCATTATATGTGGTTACCGGGGATCGAACTCAGGTCCTTGTGCTTGCGAGGCAGGCGCCGGAACCACTGAGCTAACCCTCTGGCCCTGCTTGCTTTTTTTTTGAGACAGGGTCTCGCTTTGTAGTTCAGGCTGGCCCTGAGCTCACTATGGAGCCCAGACAAGCCTTGAACTCAGCAATCCTTCTGTCTTTGCCTTCTGAGTGCTGGAATTACAGGCATGAGCCACCATGCCCAGCAGAGCTTTGCTTCTTAATTCCTTCATATTAGTGTTTAAATTTCAACATAATAATTTTGGAGAGAATGCATTCAAACCATAGTATATTTTGATAATAATCTTTTTAAAAATTGATGGTACTGCATGGAGTTCTAGAAAGATTCCCTCAGAATCTCTAGGAGGAGAGCTCAAGTGGAGTACTTTACAAAGTGCTCTGGAAAATCTTCACGGATATCCTCCCCCAGCCTTTCTTACATCTCTGGACTCAAACTAAATCACAACACTGGCTTTCCTGGTTCTCAGCTTGCAGGTGGCAGGTCATGGGACCCCTTGGCCTCTAAAATTATGAGAGCCAGTTCCTACAAGGAATCTCAGCCTAACTGGTCAACTATCCATCTATCTATCTATCTATCTATCTATCTATCTATCTATCTATCTATCTATCTATCATCTATCTATCTATCTATCTATCTATCTATCTATCTATCTATCTATCTATCATCTATCTGTCTATCTATCTATCTATCTATCTATCTATCTATCTATCTATCATCTATCTTACTAGGTATCTATGTATCTACCTCTTTCTCTCTCTCTAGCTTTCCTGTATCTTCCTGGCTCTGCTTCTCTGAGAACCCTAACTGACACAGGGAGTTTGCTGACAGTTCAGGTCTGGTGTGGAGGCATCAGGGTTGTGCTATAGCTATTTACCAGCCTGTCACAAGGGCATGTTCTTGCTGGCTGGTGTCTGAATGAAGTGCAGAAAACTACCTTGTTCTCCTTCACAATTTTACCTAGAGCTGAAACTAAATAGAAACTGATTCACTTTTTAATCTGTTTGACCTCATACCTTTGGAATAGATTATGTATTACTTAGGAAACCGAGTTTGGAAAAAAGTTAGTACTCGATGGAATACTGTAGAGAATATGGTTCAGTACTTTGCAACCAGTTTAAAAATATCACCGTTGTTATGTCCAAGTCACAACAAGCAACAATCTCTCAGGACATGACATGATTTTAAAGTCCAACCAAGAGCATTATTATCCAGCTGGGGTCCGTTTATTATCCAGCTTGTTCCCTAGGACAAGGCAAGGAAGAAGGATACTGTGTTTTCACAGTATTTAAGACAAAATCAGCTACCCTCTCCCCCACCTGTTACCAGGTGGTTTCTGAGCAGGAGTGATTAGATTATTCTATTCTTGAAGTGCAGGAGCCAGTCATTACAGAATCCAGTAGCAACATTAGATCACTGGTTACTATAGAATAGTGCATTTTATATTATTTACTTTATTTATTCAATTATTTGTTTGTTTAGAGACAGGGTCTTGCTGTGTAGTTCAGGCTAGCCCTTGAGCTCACTATGTAGCCCAGGCAAGCCTCCAATTCAGCAATCTTCCTGCCTCTGCCTCTCAAGTGCTGGGTTCATAGGCGTGAGCCACCATACCCTGTATTGTGGTGTGCGGTACTGATTGCTGGTGGGCGTGAGTCACCATGCCCAATATTATTGTATGTGGCTGCCTGGACTCGAATCTAGGACCTTGAATTTGCAAGGCAGATGCAAGAACCACTGAGCTAAATCCCTGGCCCTCAGTGCTACAATTTTAATCCTTACGGCATATGACCTTACAGCTTTCCTAGGTAATTATATTAGAAGAATCTGTCTTGCTTAAAACTCTGTTTCCTTGTGGACAGTTTATGTCATCCCAAATATCACTATAATCTTTGAGGTGGAAAAAGGGACTAACTAAAGTGAGGGTGGGCCCCAGGGCTTGACAAGACATGGCTTCCACGGCATCTGCTGCTTTCCTTCCCCTTCCTGCTGTCTTTCTGCCATTCTGCATCCTGCCAACCCACCCGGACCTGCCCTTTGTGGCCAAATTTACTTTGTCTCTGGCCATTTCTTTCCTGAAGCCACAAAATCGCTCAATTCTGGTAAACTGTAACCATATCATTAAGAAATCCAAATATGGTTCCAGGGCCTGCCTAGCAAGTGCAAGCTCCCTGGTTCAGTCCCTGGTAACCACATACAACCATACTGGGCGTGGTGACTCACGCCCACCAGCAATCAGCACCACACACCACAGTACCGGGCGTGGTGGCTCACGCCTGTAATCCCAGCGTTCGGGAGGCAGAGACAGGAGGATCGCTGAGTTCGAGGCTTGCCTGGGCTACATAGTGAGCTCAGGGCCAGCTTGAACTACAAAGTGAGACACTGCTTCAAAAATAAGTAAGTAAATAAATAAATATTAAAAATAAAAATGCAAATATGGTTACATCTTAATCTCTTTTTTCCAATTTTCTGCCCTTCCTAGCAAAAAGCCTTATATCTTCCCCTTTTAAAGCATATATCCCTAAAAAAATCAGCCAAAAATCACAGGTGGTTATCAGTATCATTTCCAAATCTAGGCCGAGAAAACCTTGTCTTTCCAGTAGCATCATATTTTAGTCACAACAGTCGGCATGGTCGTGCACACCTTTCCAACAAGGCAAGGAGCTCTGGGTGATCGCGCAGGCCAGCACTCTGGGATCCAGGATCGCAGTTCTTCATCCTCCCTGAGCTCAGTGGATCGATGCTTGGAAAGTCCGACATGGCCAGGAGGGTTTTTGCCTTCTGAGGTACTCTGTGTCCTATCTCTTACCCTGAGTCAACTGACTTAGCTTAGTGTTAAACTCAAGACATGAGCTCAGAGCTTCATCTCCCCTCTGTTTTTGTGCCAAGTTCCTTCTCGGGCCAGTGAAATCCCTTCCTGCTACCTAGGAAGAAGATTGGAACTGTGGTCTCTTCTCTCGCAGAAGGCTGCCTTGCAAATTACTTCTCTTCCCCTCCTGGCTCCCTTCACCGGGGCTCGACATCTAAAGCAGTGGAGATGGAGGCGGCTTTGGCAAGACTGAGAACTCGCTGTCCCTCCCATTTCCTGGACAAGGAGACACTGAAGTGATTTTCTCCAAATATAAACGTCTTCTCTAATGTGATTTTTCTTCCCCACTTGGAGCACAGCAGAGGCTGGCATCACACAGATCCACCTCGCTAGCCAAACCCTTACAAAACAGGCCTCAAATAGGCATTAGTGACGAGCAGTGACTCACTCTGTCATACCTGGGGACTCGTGTCCTTCTAAGTTAGACAGTTTGTTTAGAACTTCTGTTTCCAGCCTGTGCTGTGTTTCCTTCATCCTTTCTTTCCAAAAATGCTTTCTCCTCACTCTCCACCTACAAATGCCTTGTCCTTCAGAAACCCACGCCTGTTCCACCCAGCTTTCCCAGGCGACCGAGCAGGACCCCAAAACCTGTTCTCCCCTGCACTGAGCACCCACTGTCCTTGGCTGTTTCTCCCGCCTTGCACTTCCCGGGCCGCTCTGGCTTGGGAGCTGCATGCTGGGTGCTGGCGCTGTGCTGGAGCTGCTTTGTGGCCTCGTGCTCTTCACTTTCTGGCTGTGTGGTCCTAGGCCCACTTGCCTTCTCCGAATCTCATCTGAAACTCAGGATGATCATTATTCTTGCACATGGTTTGTGGCAAATTGACCTGGAATTACCTGTGCCCCACAGAGTTAGCTATTCATTCATTAAATGTCCACTGTGGGCCTGTGTGCCAGGCCTCAAGGAGTTGTGGCGAGCAGATCAAGTTCCTGCCTTTATATCTTACTGAAGAAGAAATAATAAGCAAACAAATAAGCATTAGTGATAATAATGATCAGATGTTACGTTGTTTCTATGTGTCAGGTGTCACTGTATAAGAGTTTTTATAGGTTTTTCCATTTTGCCCTCACCACTGCCTCACTCCCCCTCTACCCCGAGCTACATACAGTTATTATCTGCTTACAGAGAGGGCTCTTGAAACTCAGGGAGTTAGTAGTTTTTCCAAAATTGCACATCTGGAAAGAGGCAAGGACAGCTTTGGAATCCAGACAGTTTGTTTTCAAAGTCTGCTATTAAGTGTGTGCAAGAAAATAAAGCCAGGAGAGAAGCAAGAGAAGGAAGATGTGTGAGCACAGGGGCCATGGGACATTAAAGGACTCTGAGAGGTGACTTGGAGGTTGTAAAACCTGTGATAGGCGGGAGCAGCCACTCCAGAGACTCTGAGGCAGGAGTGAGCTAGACCTGAAGGGAGCCGTGAAAAGGCCAGCGTGGTGGGGAAGGAGCGTGCGAGATGGGGGAGGCGTCATGAATAGCCACTCTTTTAACTGCTACTAGTTTGGGGCCAGTCTTGCTTCTCCCACCAGTCCCGTGAGGCAGGGACTGTGCGTTGTTCGCACTCTATGTGTCCATGGGGCCTACTGCCATGGCTTGGGCAGAATAGCTATTTAGTATCTTTCTGTTGTTTTTAAATTTGATTTTCAATCTAATGGGAATTATGTGTCTTGAGATTGTTGGCTAATAGGCTTGGCCATTTATTTTTTCTCTGAGTCACTTTCCTTAACTGTCAGATACAAAGGGGTCACTTTTCCTTTATAGCATGTTTCATAATTAGGAGAGATAATGCATAGCAGACATTCAATAATTAATATTTCTTAACTTTTCTCCTAATTCTTGGGTGTCTTGCCTGTAGAACCATCTGCTCATTACACCCAAGAAATTTTTTTTTTCAGTTTCTAGAATGCCACCTGCTCCATCCTGGGTCCCCTCACCATGTCCATGGGCATAAACGCCTTCCCAGTGATGTCTGGGCTTCATGGCAGCCCTCTGTGACAGTCCTTTCTCTAGGTTTCCTTTGCAGGAGACTCTTCTTGTCAGGGAGCTAAGATCTCAGGGCTGCGCATTGCTGCAAACTCTCAGTGAGACCCAGGCTGAGTCTCACTGTCCACTTTCTGACACCAGCCAGTTTAGGTTCATGGGGGCATCAGTGGGGAACCCCCCCCCCCCAGAAGAGAGGTTGCAGCCCTCGCCCTTCTGGGCCAGAGCTTATCAAAGTGCACAGTTGTTGGGAACAATCCTGCTTTGGAGAAATAATTGCACTGTCGAAACTGTGACCAGGCCTGTCCGCAGATGGACTTTGGATTTAACTCACCTTCACCTCTGGTAGCAATAAGGACTCTGGTGGTTCCACATGCTGTGAAGCTTCTGGGCAGAACTACACCAGAATCTACATAACTTCTCCATTGCTGGTGTCTGCCCTGCCTCGTGGGAATCTTCATCTGCATATCTTCTCTAGGACTATTGTCCATGTCCGCCCTGCCCTCCCAGGTCTTTCAGAATGTATGGAGTGAAAGGTGTAGCCAGTTTGGATCTGGGGAATAAAAGGTGTGGCAGGCTGGGGTCTGGGGTCTTGGCTACCCAGAGTACATGGATCAGGCCCAAGTGCAGCTTCTTCTCTAAGCTTCATTTCTGCCTAATTATTATTTTGTTGTGTGCAATTGACTCACAGGAGACTAGAACTTAATGCAAAGGTTCTAGTTACGTCCTTTCCCCCTGGTTCCCACACACAGTGTGATCCAGCTACCCTGGCCAACTGGCTCCTTATGAGAGATCTCATGGTCCTACCTGTAGACAAATTACTGCTATTGTAGTTCTCTAGCAGTGACATCATCACCTGTGAAGCTCTCAGTATCGGTCAGGCCTGTGCTGTGGATTTTAAGGTCCCCCAAGGCTCAGGTGTTAAAGGACCGGTTGAACTGTGGAGAGGTGGTGGAGCCTGTAAGGGTGTGTCCTTGAGAGAGGTCCTACCCTTGACAAGGTGGTAAGTCTCCAGCTCCTGTCGTAGTCTCTTGACTCTGGCTGTGAGGCAAGTAGTTTACTTTGCCACATGCTTCTCCCATGATGAACTGCTTCACCACGGGCCCGAAAGCAGTAGGCCAAAATAAGTCTTTTTTTCTTTATAATGTAATTATTTCAGATATTTGTTATAGCAGTGCAAAGCTGACTAATACAGTGTGCCGCACTTCTAGACACCAAAAGTTCTAAAGCATTTTCCTTCTTTAGCCTGAGGTCTGAATCCTAAGGCTACTACATCCTGGTTTTTCTTTCTTAAACTTTATTTATGGTGAATCGTCTGAAATTTACAACCTTTCCAGAGCTAAACTTTATACCCTGTGTGGAATTTTAGGGTATATGTGATATTCAGAAATGCAATTTGCAAGTGTTCTCTGAAGACTCAGGGCCCAGCTTGGCCTGGCTGTGTACATTCCACTGTGTCCCAGTCTGACTGTGAGTTTTCCCAGGCTCAGCTCTTGGTGAAACTGGAACCTTTCTGACTGCACTTCAAGCTCAGCTCTCCTGCAGCCATTAAGTACTAATCTTTCTTCTAGATTCTATGCCCACTTTTAAATATATTTCTTCCACCTAGATCTCCCGAACCAGGGGAAAGTTTTATTGATGTTCAGTTTTCCCTTTCTCATTTGACTTCAAATACCTTTTTTGGTAGGCAGGTACTCACTTCTTCTAATGCCCTTTTTCTTTCTTTTTTTTGAGACAGGGTCTCACTTTGTAGTTCAGGCTGGCCCTGAGCTCACTATGTAGCCCAGGCAAGCCTGGAACTCAGCAATCCTCCTGACTCTGCCTTCTGAGTGCTGGGATTACAGGTGTGTACCTCCACACCTGACTTCATACCTTTTTTCTGTTACTTCCTTTTTACTCAAAAGGAATTTATGTTTACAGAACAACTGTATATTAGCACTATTGTTAGTCTTGATAGAAATTGGGAAAATCTAATTGAAACTGATTGTACATCAGGCTAGATAGCAGTTTACTCTGTAAATGTTTGTGGAATTGAACTAATTTTTGATGGTTACATCAAGGTCATTTGCAGAAATATAACCGGATCCTTATAGTGCATGTCTCAGCTAAAAGGCTTTCAGACTTACCACTTAGAAGTATTTCTACTGTAGAAAAACAAAAGACACTTTTTTTTTTTTGAGACAGGGTCTCGCTTTGTAGTTCGGGCTGGCTCTGAGCTCACTATGTAACCTAGGCAAGCTTCGAACTCAGCAATCCTCCTGTCTCTGCCTCCTGAGTGCTGGGATTACAGGCGTGAGCCACCACGCCCGGCAAAAGACACTTTTTTATAGTCCTTCCACATGCAGTACCTGCTAATGGTCTGGAAGCAGAAAGAGGTAACAAATTTTTTTTTTTTTTGAGACAGGGTCTTGCTTTGTAGTTCAGGCTGGCCCTCAGCTCACTATGTAGCCCAGGCAACCCTCGAACTCACAGCAATCCTCCTGCCTCTCCCTTCTGAGTGCTGGAATTACAGGTGTGAACCACCACACCCGGCATTGTGGTGTGTGGTACTCATTGCTGGTGGGCATGAGTCCCCACACCTGGCATTGTGGCATGTAGTTTCATGGGGATTGAACTCCAGACATTGAGTTTGCAAGCCAGATGCTGGAACTAGTGAGCTAAGTCCCTGGCCCTGAGGTAACAATTCTGAAGACAGAAGATGGGCTTCAATTTGATCAAGCTGCATTTGTATCTACAATTAGCTAAAATGGGTCATGAGTCTGTAAAACCCTCCCCTTTCCTCCCCAGCATGCTAACAATCATGTCTCTGGTGATAATAGGAACTCAGAAAAAATGCCTCTGAAAAGAAGTTGTGGCTCTGACTCACTAGATTTCTTAGTCTTTTGAAAAGCTCTAAACTTCTGTGAGGTTTGTATAATTTGGTACATTCATTTCTGAGCATTGAACCATTTTTCTTCTACTTTTAGTTACTTGCCAGCATCTGTGAATGAAGATTTGAGGTGTGTGTGTGTGTGTGTGTTCACCCAGTTTTTTTCTAGGGTAAATTATTTAAAATAAGCAACAGAATGAATCTCTGCTCAGTAGATCTTTGCCTAACATTCAAAGTTCACTCAGGCTCTGATCACATTTTTCATTTCATTTCATTTCACTTTATTTTTAGTATAACTACCCCTGGGACATGGCTTGAGGCTGCAAAATGCAGAGTTAGAATATTTTCCCTGTAGTTAGTGACAGGGTAGACAAATGGAATCGAAGAATACATTTCATTCCAGATGGGAAAATTTGTTTCTGTTGCTTTACTTGACTTGCGGTTTTCAAACTGAAACCACTTTGGCTTCAAAAGTGGTTCTAATTGACGGGGCCCCCTAGAGAAGTAAATGGCAAACTTGAGCAGGCCACTTATCCTCTGTTTCCTCCTCCACACAGTAAGGATACTGATAATTATCTCCCAGGATGGTGAGAGGATAAACGTAAGCTGAGAGACTTAGCAAATAGTGAATCTCTTGTGTGGTGAGAAGGGTACATCGCCCCTGGTTTCTGCACTCATACTGTGCTGTGCTAAAGTTACTGCCGAGAGCAGCCTTGGCTCCAGAATGTTAGTGTATGTGGTATGTAGTGACTTACTGTGAACTGTGGGCCATGAGAGGAGTGGCTTCCCCACCACAATCTCTCTTTTGTTAGAAATGAAGCTCCATCTATACCTCAGGGACCTCTGTAGTTGTCCCTCTTTTATTCTTGAGGGCCGTGTTGTTCAGCCAGGGTCTTACATGCATCCAGGGCTGCCCAGCGTGGAAGTGTCTCAATTCTCTAAGATGACTAAGGCCAAACCAACATGGGAGCTATGTGGAGAAGCCCAGGGTGGGCTAGGAAGGCACAGAAGTGGACTTTCATTGCAGGGCAAGGTAATTAATTACCAGTTATAGCACAAAGAGAAGCTGGTCAATCAACAAAGTGAAGTTAAAATTTAACATGCTGCTGTTTGCTTACCTGTAATCTTTGAATTAGTCAATACCCAGAATCTGTGCCAGTAACCTGATTTAAGGATGATCATAGATTCTGCACAGATCAGAGAAACAATTAAGGCTGAGACACAACTGGGTAAGACTGGGCTTAAACATGTATTCTATATAGCTACTTACAAAGTGCCTAGAGATTTTTTGTTTTGTTTTGGGCTCACATTTGTGGTGCTGGGTTTGAGAGGACCCCAGAGCTCCAGTCTTTCTCAGTAGCATTTACTCCAGCTGTCAATTCCAAAGAAAGGCAAGGGTACTAGGCAACATATTTCCTTTTTATCTTCTCTTTTTTGTCCTGCCTTCTCTTCCTGGCCTAATATGGCAACCCAGTACAGCAGATGGAGGTTTGGGGGAGCTAGTCAGAAATCTGAATGATGTGCTCCTGGGAGAAAGAGATGTAATTCATCAAAATTTGGGATAATTTAATCTAATTCTTTTTCTTCATGGGGGGCTGAAACTATCTGGGGAATAAATATTTAATTATAATTAATTCAACATAAATCTATAAGCACAGTTACACATTATAGACACACAATAAATTCTTGAAAAAAGAAAGAAGGAATGAGTACACTAAGGTGAGTATACTAGAATCACACAAGACTAGGAATCAGAGAAGACAAATTTTAATTTAAATTCAACCAATTATATGTACTTGAGTCCTTTATGTATCTAATTCTTCCTCCTCCTCCTCGTTCTTCTCCTCCCTCCCTCTCATAATGGAGATTGAGCCTAAGGCCAGGTACTTGTAGTCAAGTGCTCTGCTACTAAGCCACACTTCATCATTTTTCACTTTATTTTGAGGGAAGGTCTTGCTGAGTTAGGCAAGCTGCCCTCAAACTCGTACTCATCCTGCCTCAGACTCTGTAGTAGTTGGGTTTATAGATGTGCACCACCACCTCTGTCTCCTTTTTCTTACTTATAAGTTCTCTTCACTCTCACTTCATAGTAGTTCTCAGTAACATTTACTAGGTAGCATTTAGGAATGTGTGTGATTTTTGACCCTTGGAGACACTTGGCAATGTCTGAAGATTGTTTTGGTTGTCACAACTGTGGAAATTCAACTGGGAGTGGGTGAATAAAGACTATATAAACTGCCAGTCATCATATAAGATAGAGCTATCTGGCCCCAAATGTCAATTGTGTAAGGCCTCAAATGTCAATTGAGAAATGCTAGAATAGAAAAATGTTGCCAACCTCTTCATATTGATTATTTATGGGGAGGAAGTTACAAGAGAATTTTTAAAAATTTTCGAACTTGGGCCAGAGATTTAGCTCAGTGGTTCCGGCGCCTGCCTCACAAGTGCAAGGTCCTGAGTTCGATCCCATAACCACATACAATGTTGGGCGTGGTGACTCACGCCCACGAGCAATCAATACCACAAACCACAGTGCAGGCATGGTGGCTCACGCTTGTAATCCCAGCACTCGGGAGGCAGAGACAGGAGGATTGCTGAGTTTGAGGCTTGCCTGGGCTACATAGTGAGCTCAGAGCCAGCCTGAACTACAAAGTGAGACCCTGTCTCAAAAAAAAATTTTTTTTGAACTTATTAAATTTAACTGATTTTCTATTATCAGGATTTAAAACAATGCAAGCATGTCATATTTAAAACCAGAGTAGAGACATAGAAAGTTATTAAACACTTGGTAAATAAGTGTATTAGTTAGCTTTTCATTGGTGAGATACATCTGCATTTTAAAGAAGGGGAGGTTTAGTATGACTCATGGCTTCTGAGGATTTGGGCCATGACTGGCTATATCCAGGGGAGGAATCTAATGTTGGAAATGTGTGGTAAAACAAAGTTGTTCCATCAGTGACAGCCAAGAACCAGAGCAAGGGAACAGCACTCAAGAAGAGGTCAGGTACCAGGGTCAGGAACCAGATATAGCACCCAAAATTATGCCCCAAGGACCTATCCAGATACACCCAAAAGTTTATCACACTAATCCTCTAGGTTTGATTAGGCTCTTAAACTAATCCAGTTGACAATTCAGTTTAAATGTCACATTCTACTCCTTGTCAGTTTATAACCCAGGCACATATCCTTAAACCAAAATCTCCAAATAAACATAAGGTCATAATTCTGCCTAACAATATATAAATATATCACACAAAATTGAAACTGCATAAATACCCTCCCTAAAGTCTCACTAATTCCAGCATTGCTCAAAAGTTCAAGTCCAGGGGCTGGTTCCTGCCTCTGCCTGGAAAGTGTAAAGTCCCAAATTTGATCCCTGATACCACATACCACAATATTGGGCATGGTGTCTCACACCTGTAATCCCAGCAATCTGTACCACACACTATAATGCTGGCTGTGGCGGCTCACACCTATAATCCCAGCACTTGGGAGGCAGAGGCAGGAGGGTTGTTGTGAATTTGAGGCTTGCCTGGGCTACATAGTGAGCTCAGGGGCAGCCTGAACTACAAAGCAAGACCAAAGTCTCCTCTGAGACTCAAGATAAATTCAGCTATAAACTCTTCAAAATTCAAAAGGCAAATTACATATGCTAAACATACAATAGTACAGGGAAAACATTTGCATTCTTAAGAAGGAGAATAGAAGAGATAGAAAAGAGTCAAACCAAAGCAAGACTAGAAGCCAATGGGACAAACATTAAATCCTCTATCTCTATGTTATGGTTTAGATCTAAAAAGTCTCCCCCAAACCTGACATTTGGAGGTAGACCCTATTGGGAAGAGACAGATCATTGAGGAGATGACCCAAAAGTATGTATCTCCTTCCCTAACTTTTCCCCTCTCTCTCTGCTCCTTGGCCACCATGGTGAGCAGCTTTTCTCTACCATGCACTTCCACTGTGGAGGCTGATCTAAATCTAAATCATCCCTCTATGACACACCCAGACACACTTGGAAGTGTGTTTTGCTAATCCTTTAAGTCCTGCTGACTATGTACAGAATTCACTGAAACTGTGTTCCAAAGTAAACTTTTCTTCCTTTAGTTGTGGATGTCAGATATTTTGTCCCAATGATTAATACAGAAAGTTGGTGCTGAATGGAGTTGCTGCTATGACTGTAATTGACCATGTATTTCAGAGCTCCTTGAAACTGGTTTTCAGGAGTTGGGAAAGGTTTGGAGATGTGAGCTAGAGAGCCCTAAAATGTTTTGAGTATGCTTGATGTGTGATAATGATCAGAGGTCAGAAAACCAGAAGGCTGATAGCAATATTGACAGTGAAGTCCAGGCTTAGGAAATTTCAGTCAGGAGCAAGAGCTCCATTGGCAGACAGGAGGGTATGTGTGTTGTGCTGTGGCGAAGAATTTGTCTATGTTTTACCTGTTTCCTAAGATACTAAGGGACACTTAGATTAAGAGTGGTAGACTGGGCCAGAGGGTTAGCTCAGTGGTTCCGGCGCCTGCCTCGCAAGCGTAAGGACCTGAGTTCGATCCCCGGTTACCACATATAATGCTGGGCATGGTAGCTCATGCCTGTAATCCCAGCACTCGGGAGGCAGAGACAGGAGGATTGCTGAGTTTGCGGCAGCTTGACTGGGCACCATAGTGAGCTCAGGGCCAGCCTGAACTACAAAGCAAGACCCTGTCTCCAAAAAGCAAAAAAAAAAAAAAGAGTGGTAGACTAATACATCTGGTGGAGGAAATTTTAAGGTAGTCCAATGTTCAGGCTTTAGCATGAGTATACCTGACTGCTTTTAATCAGATCTACAATGAGAATCAGGAGCAAATTATAAAACTGAATAATTTGAAAAATTCACATTTTCACCAGAAAACAACTAACTGAAAAATTGGGGCAAAGGACGGGTGGTTGCTGAAGAGGTTAGCATTAGAAAGAAACTAAGTACTTTGTTCAGGAACACAAAAAACAAATGTCTTGAGCTCTTCTCCTTAGCCATCAAGACCCTAACCATCACAGACTAAAGGTGTAAAACTGTAAATCATTTAAGAAGAGAGCCACTGGAACCCTGTGTGAGAGTCTCCTTCTTGGAGAAGGGGAAATGGGATAAACCCCAACACAGTGAGACTGATCAAAAGCTTAGCAGCTAATGGTAACTTTATTGGACTGGAAACAGATTCTTATAGCAGTAAAACACAGTCATGGAGACAATAGGTCAAATTTGGGAGAGGGGGAAGTGAAAACCTGATTATTTGTGAAAAAAGACAGCAACAGTTAACCATTACATCCGGAGGAGACAGCTCCATACTTTAAGAAAACATCTTAGTCTTGAGGATATGTGTAACTAGGACAGCATGCAAACAAGTGGTTATCTCGGGAATGGGAACTAACAGAAAGCAGAGCAACAAGAAACAAAGACCACAGCACTTCATCCTCAAGCACTGGTAATCTGGGGCCTTACTGACACCTTCCACCACCTGCACCTGGAGGGACTCGGTTTTCCTGAGTATGATGCTTATTGTGTCATCATATGTTCCAGGTTCCATCCACAACCTTGCATACTTGGGGATACCTGGGGAAGAATATCTCTGAATTCAGCTACCCAAGCACTCAGAATCTGCTATAGCTGTAGTCCAAGGAGACTTGGCTATTGCTCAGGTTGGTGGCTGACTTTGGCATCATCCACATTGTTCTGGGTTTTCAGATGTAGATTACAAGAGTTCTGGTGTTATGAAGGGTTTTCCTCCAGATTTCCAAAGGCCTTGGAACCAGGCAAAAATGTTCCTTCTAGGGAGCCCATGGGAAGGCAGTGCATGAAGCTGAAAGTGCAGTGGAGACCCCAAGAAATTAGAGGCGCCAGAAATGTGGAATATCTGCTGAATAAAGCTTCTGGAAGGAAGTGAAGCCAGCCAAAGTGAGAGGCCATGAAGGCTACAACAAGCAAGGCCATAAGGGAGAAGTTGCCAAAGCCCTTTGGAGCTTATATCTAGCCACAATCTGTCAGGATATATAGTTATAAGATTTAATGTTTGGATTGCTGGGTTTCAGGCTTGTTTTGGTCCAGTTTTTATTCTATTCTCTTTGTCTATTCTCTTACTCCTTTTTGGACTAGGAGTGTTTACTCAGTGCCATTGTATTTTGGAAATCTTTAACTTTCTGATTTTCATGGGGGCTCACAGCTAAGAATTTACCTTGAGTCTCAGAAGAGACTTTGAACTTGAACTTTTTAGGAAGATCTTTGCGAAATGGAAAGGGGAGCAAAAGATAGAGGAAGGAGGGAGGGAGAGGAGGAGGAATAAAAAAGTGTGCTATACACATGTACAAACTATGCACAATAAATGTAATCATGATGTTCTCCAAACATGTACTAATAAATATAAAAAATATTTTAAGAAATACTTTTGTATCTTGAAAAGCTGGGCCAAATGAATTTGTCGTGAGTTGAACATGAGCATTTTTGGAGGCAAGGGGTGGAATGTTATGGTTAAGATCTACAATGTTCCCCTGAAGTCTTATGTTTGGAAATGGGACCTGGTTGGAAGGGGCAAGTTTCTGAGGGCATGATTTAGAAGGGTGTTTTTGCTTTCCTGGATTCTCTTTCTCTTTCTACTTCTTTGGACACCAAGCATGAGCAGCTTTATTCCACTATGCCCTTTCTCATGCTAGGTCTGACTGGGAGCCTACCAACCATGGACTGAACCCACTGAAAGTGTGAGTCAAAATGAACCTCTCCTTTAAGTTTTGAGTTCCAGCAATGACTGGGTTTTATTGTTTCCAGTTCTATTATTATAGGTAAAAAACTAGCTAGATGTGTGGTAGGCAGATAGAGAGGACCAGCCCTTGAAAGGCTTGCAAGAAAGACAACCCTTCCAAAGGTCAACATCATCAATGAAAAACTACACTTCCAGATAACAGTGACTGCCAGGCCTCATTCTTCTCCTTGGATGGAGGGTCAAGATCCATATCCAAGACCTTTCCTGGGAAGGCTGTGCTTACAAATTACCCCAGGTAGAGGGCCAGGATTTTGAGCCACCTAGAGAAGTCTCCTGACAAGAAAAACCCTACATGACTTGATTCCTCACTGGACCCCATTTGATCAGTATTGCTTAAGCAGCTGTATTTGTTGTAATCCCATTTGTTAACTACAGTTTGCCCATTTCTTTTAAATCTTATTGGAGCCCTCACTTTGAGCCTGCCTCACTTCATGGCTCTGCTCCATAAAAGCCCTCTAAAAAGTGAGATAGGTGGGTTACCCACCTTTCCAGGTTCCCACTTCTGCCTCTCTTAGCTAGAAGCTTTCTTTCTCAGTAAAAATTTCCTATTTAAGCCTCTGCCACTCCTAAAATTCATTCTTTGATTTTTAGAGAACACTAACTCACATTTCAGGTGGGGAGCTAAGCCTTGATCCCCTGCATCACTAACACATTCTGATCTTATCTCCAACCAGAATTGCCTATCAGGCTCTGAAACAGCATTCAAGGGCTTCTGTCACCTACATCTTCTTCCTGCAAACCAGTCCAAAGGTTTCTGCATCACATTGTTACAACAATGATCCTGTTTCTCTGGTGCCAATTTGCTTTATTAGTCAGCTTTTCATCAACGGGATACATTACCAACATCCACAACAGTGAGGAGGTCTAGTTTTGCTCAAGGTTTTAAAATATACTGTCTATGGTTGGTTAGCTCCAAGGCAAGAATATCATGGTTAAAGGGCACAGTAGGCCAAAACTGCCCACTTCATAGTCACTATGAAGCAGAGTAGGGGTCAGCACTGCAGACGAAGGGGATACAGATACAGTACCCAAAGTCATACCTCCATGATCTCCTCAGGTACATCTAGAAATTTGCTTTACTAATTCTGTAGGTAATTTTCAATTCAATCAAGTTGACAATTTAGCCTAACTGTCCCAGTAAGTATTGTCCAGACCCCAGGAATGTAGAAAAGAGTAAGGAGTAGGTTCTGCACTTAAGGCCAGGTCAACAGGGAAGAAAGACCAGAGAAATACTTAGCAGAGTAGAGAGTGCTAGCAGCTTGCTGAATTATTATCCTATTATTTTTTTCAGTTAAGAATAAAAAGTGGGTGCTGTTTGTAGGTATGATTACTGTGAGGAATGGCTCCAGAGCATCAAGAGAGCACTTTCTGCCTTAGAAAAAAGAGGTGAAGCTTTGCCAGGTCTAGAAAACTTTTGTCATCCAAGACAATCGCTCTTCCTGCTTTTCTGGTCCAGGCTAGGCTCTATCCCAGTTTTACCTGGTCCCTCCCAGTTGCTCTCAGCCCTGTGGGTGTAAGGAATCAAGTCTGGGTAAAGGATTAGTGAGGGCACACTCAATTTAGAGAAGGAAGACACTGACCCAAGACAATGTTTGTGCTTCATTTTATGGAAGAGGAAATGAATCCCAGAAAGCATGGAGGTGTGCCTGAGGTCACGTACTGAATTAATGTCAGGATGTGCTGAAGCCCAGGCTATGAGCCCCAGACTTGAGGGTGTGCTGCTGCTCCAGGAACCACCTGAAAGGAACCTCTTGTTTCTTACAGAATGACCAATTTCCTGCCTCTTCTGCATCACTGGACAGCTTCCAGATGTGTTTGCTTGGGGCTCAGCTTGGTCCATGGCTGAAGGCAATAGTTTCTATCCCTGGAAATCCCCACCACCTGGGATATATGATTGTGTAGGATGGGATTGGATGCTTTGTATACTTATATACAAATATCTGTGTTAGTATAAGTAGATGTGAGTTAAGCATATGTTTGTGCAGCCATTAGAAAGAATGAGATTTATATGCTCTGAATTGAAGTAAGGCCTAACATATAATATTAAATTCAGAAATGAGCTATTGAAAAGCAAATTTAGGAATAATTCTGTTTTTAGATTTAAAAATCCTTGATGAATTTCATATATATTTGTATCAGTGCAGAGAAAGTTACAGAAGGATGTACTCCAAACTGTTATCACTCATTACATCAAGGGAGTGAGAGTATTCTTTTAAAATACTGTGGTACCTAAAGTATGCTTTCTTCGTAACTAATAAAAATTTGAATGCTATAAAAAGAAGAAAGCCTATATAATTATTTATATGTGACTATGGTGATACATGTGAACATGTACATATGTGTCCATAAGTGAATGTATTAAACATGTGAATTATGGAGCAGGGAATCTTAAGAAACAGTGATACTTTTTTTTTTTTTGAGAAAGGTGTCACTCTGCAGTTCAGGCTGGTCTTGAACTCTGAGTGTGGCCCACGCTGTTCTAGAACCTCAGCAATCCCCCTGCCTTGGCCTGGCCTCTCATGTGTATTCTGCTGGCACAAGGGGAAATCCTGCACTCCTGGGCAGAAAGTTCTGAAGCTGGGCCTCTCAGCCTTTGTGTATCATGTTTATGCTTAATCTTCGAGCTCTACTGCTTCTACCCTCATTTATACTTTTCCAGTCTGCCTCGCTTCTTTGTTCTCATCAACTCTCCTCTCTCTAGACCCATTAAAACCCAGGCCTCTGTTTCCAGGGTTGGTGGCCTTAGTGATCTTTCTTGTCTGTAATTCTCCCTGGGAACCTTAGCTGTACCTCAGCCAGAACACTGTGCTAGAACCTCCACCAGGAGGGATTGCTGTACTCCTCAAATCCAGGCCCCACTCATCTCTCTATTACTTTCTGAGATCCTCTTGCCCTGCAACCTATTCACTGGCCCAACTTCTGTCTTCTCCCCAGAATCCTCAGCCAGCCTCCATGATGAACACAGACCCAGCTGCTTTTACCCTTGCTTTTGTATCTTGTTGTGATGCTCAGTTTAGTTCCACATTTCTCCGTTACTTTCAGGTCTCTAACCTGGGACACAGGCTGTTTTCCCTCTTTTCAAAAAAATAACAACATTTTTGGGCTGGAGGGTTAGCTCAGTGGTTCTGGTGCCTGCCTCGCAAGCCCAAGGTCCTGAGTTCCATCCCCAGTAACCACATACAATGCTGGGCGTAGAGACTCACGCCCACCAGCCATCAATACCACATACGACAGTGCTGGGCGTGGTGGCTCACGCCTGTAATCCCAGCGCTTGGAAGGCAGAGGCAGGAGGATTGCTGAGTTCAAGGCTTGCCTGGGCTACATACTGAGCTCAGAGCCAGCCTGAGCTACAAAGCGAGACCCTGTCTCAAAAAAAAAAATTTTTTTTTTAAAAAATAAAGGAAGCATTGTTACTTATATACATTAAGTAAATTGTTTATTTTGTATATGGTGGTTGCTTTTCATTCAGCGCTGCCCACACATGTAAAAAAGTTGAACATAACTTGGAAGCCAATTCATCTCTTGGACCAAACTCAAGTCTTATCCCCAGCCAAACTTCCTGTTACTTCAGTGCTCACAATGTCTGCTCTGTTCCTCAGTTCTCACTGTAAGTACAGTTCAGAGACCCATAGTTTTATTTCTTTTGGGGAAGTAAGATCTGTCTCCATAAGTTGAGGCCAACCTCAGCTACATACTGTGAGTTCAAGACCAGCCTCAACTATTCAGCAAGACTGTCTCATAAAAACCAATCAAAACAAGAACATCAAAAAATTAGTGTAGGAGTGGGGCCATTGCTGTAATGTTACCTGAGCATGTGTTTCAAAATCCTTTGGAATTGCCTTGTGGGAAGAGTTTGGAAAGGTTTGCAGATACCAGCTGCAGAAGCAGCTCTGGATGTTGTAAGCAGAGCTTGTTGGGAGATTCTGTTAGAGCTGAGAAGCTCAGAATGCTGATAGAAATTCAGACAGAAAAGACCAGACTTAAGAGTCTTCAGCTGGGACAAGGACTCCAGGTTATGTATGTTATAGTTCGGCAGAAAATTTGTCTGCATTTAGCTTATGTCCAGAGATATAGTGAGAGACTGAGATTAAGGGCAGCAAACTAATTATCTGGCAAAAGAAATTTCAAGTCAGTCTCATGTCGAAATGATGGCACAGCTACTGTTGGGGGTGTTTAGTCAGCTGTACCTTAAGAATCTAGAGCAAATGGCCCAGGAGAATGTTTTAAAAGTTTTGAGTTTAGCCAGAAAGGAAAATCTGTTAAAGTTATTGCCTGCAAAATGGAACAGAGGAGAACTTACTGAAAAGGCTAACATTAAAAAGCCAAGTACTTGGGAACCAGACAATAGAAAAGATGGCCTGAGAGGATGACAAAAATCCACAGGGCTCGACCCTTTGCAGCCTCAAAATTTTGAAGGTAAAGGCTTTTCTCTGAGAAGAGAGTCCTAGTTCCAGAATATTGGCAGCCTAGGGAATTTGTTTCTTGGGATTAAGTGTATAGTGCTCAGCAGTCCTGGCACTTGACCTTGAGAAAGACACATGGTGCTGGTTTGTTTGTTTATTTATTTATTTGAGACAGGGTCTCACTCTGTAGTTCAGGCTGGCCCTGAGCTCACTATGTAGCCCAGGCAAGCCTGGAACTCAGCAACCCTCCTGCCTCTGCCTCCCGAGAGCTGGGATAATGGGTGTGAGTCACCACTCCTGGCACTGTGGTATGTGATGTTGATTGCTGGTGGGCGTGAGTCACCATGATGATTGTTGTTTGTGGTTACTCAGGACCTTGCACTTGCTGGGCAGGCACCGGGACCACTGAGCTAAATCTCTGGCCCATATGGTGCAGTTTTTAAGTGCGTGGAGAATACAAGGGTCATGGAATCAGGAGGGCTTCCAAATAGATTTCAGGAGAAGACCTGGAAAGCCAGGCAGTGTGCTGTGAGTCTGAAGCCAAAGGTGCCATGGGGACCCCAGAAATTGGAGAAGCCAGGAACATGGATCTGAGGAAAGCCACAGGAATGAGCAAACCGGCCCAAGGAAGAAACCAGTAGTGGTGCCAAAGGAATGGGGCTATATATAAGCCCTTTGGAGTTCACATCTTGCCAGATTATCCCAGATGCTGGATGTGGAACTTCATGAGTTAGTGTTTGCACTGTTGGGTTTTGGACTTGCTTTGGTCTCATTCCTTTCTATCCCCATTTTTGTACCTTTTGGAATGGGACTGTTGATTATGTGCTATTGTATGTTGGAAATGTTTAACTTCTTTTCAGTTTTACTAGGTTAAGATAAGAGTTAGCCCTAAGTCTCAGAGGAGAATGTGGATTTGGACTTATCAGCAACACTGAAACTGTTAGGACTTTGGCAACACTTAGAAATGGACTAAATGCATTCTGTGTAAAGGAACATACATGAGACTTTTGGAGGGCATGGGTGTAACACATTATATCTAGATGTTCCCCAAAGCCTCACGTAGTCATGAAGAAGCTTTGGGGAGTGATTGGATCATGGGTCTTAGATTCTGGATTAGTCCAGTGATTGGTTTAGCATAGTTCTGAGTGTGACTGAATGAACTTACCAAAGACAGAGACCTACCTGAGGTGTGAGTGACAACAACAATTAGGCTTGTAGCCTGGAATCAATAAAGAGGGAAAGCGGAAGGAAGGATGATATTTTCTGCCTGCTGTAATGCCACAGAGTGAGAGATAATTCCACACTGGGACACACAGTAGAAATGAAAAGGTGCAAGTTTATTTATGTGTAATTCAGACTAACAAATTGCAAGGGGTGAGTGCTATAATAATATCTAGGGTTGCAAACATCTGTGACAAGCATAGGAGTGAAACCCTAATATATCAAAGGTAGAATAGGGAGAGATAAAAAGAAAGCATCTTTGGTAATATTATTAAGTTAGTGCAACATTCTGAGAACAAAATATCTTCACACATGTTTTGCTTTGTTAGATCATTTTCTATGTTGCTTAAGAAAGTTTTAGAGGCAGGTCTTCATCTCCTAATGTCCATGTATAAATCTCATGGAAAAGTCTAATTGGTTAGCTTGGATCACATGTTGTTTCACTGAGATGAGGAGTCAGGTGCTATGATCGACAGCCTTACTAGGGGCCATATGAAATGAAGAAGTACTTCTCCAAAGGAAGGAGTATGGATGAGTGTTCTGGGGATAAAAAAGCAATACATCGCAGGGCCGGAGGGTTAGCTCAGTGGTTCTGGCGCCTGCCTCGCAAGCATAAGGACCTGAGTTCGATCCCCGGTTACCACATATAATGCTGGGCGTGGTGGCTCACGCCTGTAGTCCCAGCACTCGGGAGGCAGAGACGGGAGGATTGCTGAGTTCGCAGCAGCTTGCCTGGTCACCATAGTGAGCTCAGGGCCAGCCTGAACTACAAAGCAAGACCCTGTCTCCAAAAAGCAAAAAAAAAAAAAAAAGCAATACATCATCCATCACAACTTCTTCCAGCCATAATAAACACATCACAACTTCCTGAAGCTCTTGTTCTCTCACCTGGTAGACACCTGGGTCATCTGCTGGTCATCCAGTACACATGCTGCAAGGCTCCATCAACCCCAGCCACACCTTTCTCCAGAACAGTGCCAGATGGAAGAATATTCCTTTCAAAAAATGGCTTTGTCCCAGAGATTTAGCTCAGTCGTTCTAGCACCTGCTTAGCAAGCACAAGGTCCTGAGTTTGATTCCCCAGTAACCACATACAACAATACCGGGTGTGGTGACTCACACCCACCAGCAATCAGTACCACATAGCATAGTGCTGGGTGTGGTGGCTCACACTTGTAATCCCAGCACTTGGGAGGCAGAGGCAGGAGGATTGCTGAGTTCAAGGCTTGCCTAGG
>PVIC010031175.1:0-21481 GCA_004025085.1 Thryonomys swinderianus | reverse complement strand
AAAAAAAACCCCACATCATTAGCAAAGGTTTCTTAATTGAATAATGATTAACATTATTTGTTATTGAAGTAATGGGATAATTTGAGATAATCATAAAGAGTATCACTTATATCATATTTCTTATAAAGTTGCAAGTTCAAATGTAGGAGTAGTAAAGTACTGAGAAACAAGAGGAAATATTGGGAGGCTCACTGATACCTTGGCCACAGGATTCATGTACTTTAAACAAACTGCTTGTCCCATAAAGTCTATCTTCCACCAGTCACCATCAGTAATCCAGACATAGGCTATTACTCTCTGGATAGATTTTCTTCTTAAAAGCTTGTAGTCATTCTACAAAAAAGTAAAAGAAATTCACCACTTTCACATTTTTTTATTTTATTCACCAAACTTAGAGATCTAGATTATTATTATCTTAATTCCATTAATAAGGAAACCAGTGTTCAGAAGATTTAAGTAGCTTGTCTAAGGTCTTATGCATCTGATTAAACATCTAGCCAGAATCAGACATGAGCTGTCTTTGTTTTGAAACGTGGTTGTTCCCTGCATTTGACTTCCTTGATGTTGCCCGTTAGGTGGTTCTAATTCTTTAGAACATCAACTTTCGCCAACAGAGTAAGAATAAAATAAAAGATAAAGGAAAAAGAGTATAGGGTAGTCTGATGCTCATGAAGGAGAACTATGGAACTTTAAGAGGATCCAAGTGGAGTTGATGCATTAGTCACATGAGATGAGGTAAGGGAGAACATGATGTGTGTTCTCAACTGTCTAGTGAGTGAATTAGGCTGAAGGTAAACTACCGCAGAAATGTGTGTAAGGAGGTGAGGAATTCCTGGCCATCTGGCCACTGTTCTTCAGTTTCTTCTGGTAGAAAGTACCTATAAAGATTACTGAAAAAAATGAGGGGAAAAGTATGCTTTCCTTTATTTGATATGTGTGTATAAATGAAGATGTATAAAATGAAAGGAAGTTAGCTTGTTGAAGAACAAAATTTAGACCTGAGTTTGAAGTGGCACTTTTACCACATTTTGAGCTGAGTCTTAGGACCTACATCTTGAGTACTCAAAGCCCTCTCAGAGGGAAACAAAAAAAGAGTATACAGAAAGAGAGAAACTAATAGAGAAGGGAGGAGGGTGAGAGGAAGGAAAGCAAGGAGGAAGGGAGAGGAGAGAAGGGTAAGGACGGGAGAGGGAGGAGAAACACAGAGGAAGAAGGAAGAGGAGATTGAAGTGAGAAGAGAGGAGAGGAGAGAAAGCGCTGTATGAGTGAGATATTAGACCTGCGGAAGCAAGGACGTCACCTTGTCTCAGGGAGGATGACCTCTTTTTCAGTGCTATGACTCTGCCTGTGAAAAGTAGTTCATTGAATGTAATCATTTTCATAATTAGTCCTCTGACTCCCTTGGGGTGGGTAGGAAAAGAATGGGGAGGGAGGACAAAAGTGGCTCCTTAACTACTCCCACCCACTTAGTAGGGAGAGTAGAAAAAAGTCTTTTTGTCTATGAAAAAAAAATCTAACCATAAGGGAAGAACTGCTACATTCCTTCCCTATCATTAAGCAATGTCCTGTAATTGTGCAATTTAAGTTTTGACTATTGCTTTCTAGTAATTGCATGAATATTTTAAATTGTAGGTGGGCTACTTCTCTACCTGCTCAATTCTTAGTGACAAATTCCAGTTTCCATCTTATATTCGCACAATAGCCAGTGATAAGTTCCAGTCTGAAGCCATGGTAAGACTTATCCAACACTTTGGTTGGGTCTGGGTAGGTGCTATTGCAGCTGATGACGATTATGGCAAATACGGAGTAAAGGCTTTTAAAGAACACTTGGAGAACGCCAATCTCTGTATTGCATTCTCTGAAACCATACCCAAGGTCTATTCCAATGAGAAAATGCAAAAAGCTGTCAAAGCCATAAGGAGTTCTACCGCCACAGTCATCGTGCTTTATGCTTCTGATATTGACCTCAGTCCTTTTGTGTTGGAAATGGTTTACCATAACATAACCCAAAGAACATGGATCGCAAGTGAAGCATGGATTACCTCAGCCCTCATTGCAAAGCCTGAATATTTCCCATATTTTGGAGGGAGTATTGGATTTGCAATACCAAGAACTGATATACCAGGATTAAAAGAATTTCTTTACGACGTCCATCCTAGCAAGGATCCAAATGATGTCCTGACCATTGAATTTTGGCAAACTGCATTTAACTGTACTTGGCCAAACAGTAGTGTTCCTTACAATGTTGACCACAGAGTGAATATGACTGGTAAAGAAAACAGGTTATATGCCATGTCTGATAAATTCTGTACTGGAGAGGAGAAGTTGGAAGAGCTTAACAATACCTATTTGGATGTGTCTCAGCTCAGAATTACAAACAATGTCAAACAAGCTGTGTATGCGATGGCTTATGCTTTGGATGAACTCCATAGATGTCAAGAAGGACTGGGGCCATTTATGCCAGACAGCAGCTGTGCGTATTTACCTGACTTTGAGCCTTGGCAAGTAAGTGGTTTTACTTCAACCTGACAATTATAAGATATAGCTTAACAAAATTACGTGACTTGACAACTATAAGAATTTATGCTATTAAAACTATTGATTTGCCTTTGTACATAATAAGCAGAATTTTTTCACATGCTCATCAAAGATAATGGTTTGCTTGTGTGGCATAAGTGCACATTATTACAGTTTCCATCTGTTAACAGTTATTATTAGGTTTGTGGTTAATGATATGAAACTTTCCAAAACAGTGCCTTCAACAAGACACATTTTCCTTCACATAAATTAAACATAAAGATACACATTCTAGGACTGAAAAAATGGCACAGAGACCCAGATTTCTCCTATCTTGTTGCTCTACCATATACAATCTTTCCTGGAAATTTCATATAGTTCTCCTTACAGCCTAAGAGCCAGACTTTTGTGATGTGGCTACATCTGCTTCAAGGGCAATGGAAGATGCAGTCTTTGTGCAGTGTGGGAAGGGACACAAGAACACAAACTCCAGGAGATAAACATTATAGGGAGGTATCTTGGAGATTTGCTCCCACATCTCCTGTCTTTGGTCTGATGTTGAACAACTGCTATTGGGACGTAGTGTCCTGTGCATCTTACTGAGTTGCACATCTAACCAGAATGCTCCCTTGCATGCATCCTTCAGGACCTCCTCTGTCATCTTGAAGATATAATGTAGGAGCATCCCTGGCCCAGCACCAGCAGCTCTCCTTGACTCTCTGAGTTGCCAGCCTTTCCTTTCCTGTCCCATCACCTCTTTGCTCTCCTACAACACTGAATGTCTATCAGGCTCAAGGGGCCATAATGGCTAGAACCACTGCATCTTTAGTTTTATTTTCAAATTGATCACATATTGCATTTAGTTTTGTGTCTTAGTTTATCCAAATCTCCAAAAGCTTTTTCTTTCCTCATTTTTCAATTTTTTAGCCTATTGGTCATGTATTTTTAGGATTTTTATTTGGGTTTGTGTAATTTTTTTCATAATTAAATTGAAGTTATGCATTTTTGGCAAAAATGGCATAGAAATTATAAGATTGTGTCCTTTTCTATGCCTCCATATCAGGAGGTCTCTATTTATGGGTGACATTAAGTTTGGCCACTTAATTACAGTGATGTCATCATGTTTTTCCATTATGATATTATTTTGCTTTTCTCTGGGATTAATAATTATCCTGTGAGGCAATATTTTGGGAAAATGTTCTGTTTTCATCATACTTTCCCCACAAATTTTAGTGTCCATTGGTGACTTTTCTTGTCGTACGCACCTATGACTGTGTTGTTTGGAAAGTGATGTTTTTCTTTTTACTTCATTCCTTTTTCATTTATCGACTAAAATTCCTCTCCTCTTTCACTGATTTATTTATGTCACTATAGATGTAGAGATACTACTATTCTGGGGGTTATAATCTATAGTTTACTATTCTTTATTTTGTTGCTTAACATTTTAAAAATGTGTGCAGCAGGAAACACTTTGAGTTGTTTCTTGTTTCTTTTTGATACATTTTTATGATTCCTGAGCACATCTTTAGTTCTAGGGTTGTTCTTGTTCCAGGCTGTGCCTGTAGTTTCTCTGCCCCAGATCTGTAGTTAGCCAATTCTCCAGAAGGCCTGTTTATATTTATTGAACAGAATTTAGACACCAAAATCTGAGCACCAGGTTTATTTACTGGTTATAAAGGAACTGTAATAAATTTGTAATAAATTCAAAATAAGAAATTTAATTATGTTTTGAATGCTAAAGGAGAATTTTTTTCTTTTCTTTTTTTTTTGGGGGGGGGGCTGTACCTGGGTTTGAACTCAGGTCCTACCTGAGCTAAATCTCCAGCCTGAGTTTTTTTTTTTGTTGTTGTTAAATGAAGTCCTCTGGGTATATCTTTTGAGATAAAGAAGACTTTTGTGAATGATGAACAACCACTCTATAGCTGATTATTTGAACACTGCAATATTAAATTTAAATTATTATAAACTGTATATTAGAATATTAGAGAGAAGAGCTTTAGGGATGGTTCAGGGAGCACATAATTTGAAGGAGAATGGTAGTCTGTAACATGGGTCATACTCTGATATTCTTCACAAGAAAGCAAGTCAATACTGCTTAAACAAGGCCTCTCATTAGAGAATTAGTACAGGCACTTGAGAAAGCCTCATAAATATATCAAGATTAAAATCTTTTATTATGTAAAATTAAAAATTGTACACTTTATATGTCTTCCTAGCTTACTCCATTAGTAGACTTGATCAGAAAATATATATCTGGGAAATTTTTTTTAATATTATGGTAATAATGGACACTTATAAGTTATTTTTTATACTTGCCAGTAGGGACCTATGTACTACTATCTAATGATGATAAAACAGATTATGGAATTATGGAATTATTGTTCTAGAGAATGTTCAGAGAGGAGAAGCCTCCTTGCTTTACTCTTCTGAAGATGAGAAAGGAACAAAAAAGTCCCTCCCCAAATGTTAGTCAGTTTTCTGTTGCTGTGACAAAATACTTCAGAAAAGCAACTTAAAGGAAGAGAGACCTATGGTGCTCACAGACTCACAGGTTTCAGTCTGTTGGCTCCGATACTGTGGGTCAGTGGTGAGGCAGAACATCATGGAGGCAGGAAGGCACTGAGGAGGAGGCTCTTAACCTCACAGGGTCCAGGAAACAGAGTAGTGGGAGAGGGAAGGAAAGGGAAGGGAGAGAGGAAGATGGGGAGAGGGAGAAAGAGAGTGAGAGAAAGAGAAAAAGAGGGCCGGAGATTTAGCTCAGTGGTTCTGCTGCCTGCCTAGCAAGCGCAAGGTCCCTGGTTCGATCCTGGCAACCACATACAATGATATGATATTGAGTGTGGTGAATCACGCCCTCCAGCAATCAGTACCACACCTCACAATGCTAGGTGTGGTGGCTCACGCCTGTAATGCCAGCACTCGGGAGGCAGAGACAGGAGGATTGCTGAGTTTGAGGCTTGCCTGGGCCACATAGTGAGATCAGGGCCAGCCTGAACTACAAAGCGAGACCCTGTCAAAAAAAAAAAACAAAGAAAAAAAAGTATAGCACCTAAAGTTATGCCTTCATGACCCACTCACTTCAGCGAGATCTCATTTCTATATTTTCATTACCTCCCAAAAAAACTATCACATTAGGGATCAACCAGTAGGTGAATCCACTGGTGAACTTAGAAATCTAGTCACCCTTTAAAAGCTACCTCCTCTGAACATTTCTACCTGGGGAATCAATTCTTCAACACATGAGCCTGTCGGGGACGTTTGAGACTCAAACCATGTTACCAATGGACTCACCACTAAAAGCCCCTCTGTTGTGAGCTCTGGTGTAGATGTCATTTGGATTGAAAAGAAAAAGACTATTATAGAGGAGAAGGAGAGATGAAAGGATAGGTGATTGGAGTGATTCTAGTGGTAGATGGTAATTACAATGTTTACCTTGGTATATTCGTGTACTAAAGGTGTTCAGGTATATTACCTTCATCCTTATCACAAAGGTGAGGAGGAGTAACTATCCCCTTTCTACAGACCAGGAAGCTAGTGCTTAATTAGTATATGACTCATTCAGGGCTATGATTTTTAACAGAGTCAAAATGATTCCTGCTCATCAGACACCATAATTCAGTTTATTTCCACTACGTTTTGTGGCCTTACAGATTTGTAGAGGGTTTTACCTTCTAACTGGAAAATATAAGCCCAATATGTGGTACTAAAAGCAGGGATTTACCCCTGAGAGGATTGGTCACCCCAGCTAAAGGTGACTAGGTGAAGCAAAGGAGTATTATTTTCTTGGAAGATTCCTGTCGATTTCTACAAATCATTTGTATCCTTGACCATGACTTCTTCTGCACACCACACCCTCATCTCTGAAGCACTGTGGAGCTTAGAGATGGAGAGACACGTGTCACTCTTTTGGCTTACACTCTTCATGTATCAGTACTTGTTAGGTAAATTTTTACTCATCTTTTTAAACCCAGTTTAGGTGATACTTCCAGGGAAGTAAAAAATCTCTGATTTTGCAATTAGCCACACCTTTGGCTATGCCCTTTTGACACTTTTTGCACTACGCCAACATGATCTATAATTGAATTTTACTGTTATTTGTCTAGTGTTGCCATGTCTTCACCACACACACAGAGAAGTAGAGGTGGTGAGGTAGGTAGTCTGATGTGTAGGAGTAGAAGAAATCTAGGACAGAAGTAAAACTGTTCTCCATTCTCACGCAGACATCAGGGAATATATGGCACCACGATGCTTTAGCATAAACTAGTGTTATATAATAAAAACATACAATTTTAATATACCACGCAAGTAACTTAAACTTTTCCAGTGGCCAAATTAAAAAAAGAAAACATAAATACATAAATTTAATAATTTATTTAACGAGATTTCCAAAATAATACTGTATTATAGAATATAACTGAATATGAAATTATTAATGAGATATTTTACATTTTCATTTAAAAAGGTAAGTCCTTATAATTCAAGATACATTTTATACTTATAACCTGTCTCACATTGGTCAGCCACCTGAACCGCTACACGTGGCTAGAGTTATGTTACACAGTAAAGAAGTAAAAGAAGAGAAACAAATACAATCCCATGAAATGAACGAGCTTGAAATTATTGTCCTTATAGAATTGCTTTCTAGACAACTGAATTTTACAAATTGCTTTCCTCCCACTTTGGTTTCTAGCTAATGTACTATGTAAAGACGCTCAACTTCAAAACCCATGATGGAAAGCAAATTAAAATTGATGAAGGTGGAGATGTATTTGGACACTATGATATTCTAAATTGGCAGCTAGATGATAATGGAGAAATTGCCTTTATGAAAGTTGGAGAGTATAAATTTGAAAAGACTAAATATGAACTTATTTTCCAAAAGAATTCAACAATATTCTGGAACACTGAATCATCAAGGGTTAGTTATTTTGACATTTTATTGTATATATTTACATTGTTGTATTTTTTTCATGCAGTGATGGAATGCAAAACACCTAAAGATGTGTTCAAATTCCAAGTCAATTTTTCTGAGTACAGTATATACTTCTTCTATGTACAGATTCATATTTTTAATTTAATGTTTGGGGGCATTTTCTTGTATTGAAGTATTAAATATTAATTTCTTATTTTGGTTTGTTTCTTCAAATACTCTAGAGAAACTTACTTGGCCACCTTTGTCTTCTTTCATTTCATCCACTTTCTTCAATTAGTTTTTGTCTTTTTCTTTATCATTCTTACTTTCTTTGTATTTCCTCCTGTTTGATGGCCCTTATGTTTTCATTGAAATAAATTCCTTTGAACCCCTTGCTACCTGTACCTTAATTTCTGAAATGGATTTTTTGTTTTCTGAGTAAAATAAGCTTTAAAAATTTCTTCCAATTTTATATCAGATATTTCTTACTGTTCAAAATTTCTTCCTTTGCTTTTCAGTGTTTTAATTATTTTCAATTTACATACAAATGTAAAAAATGTATTTACAGGGTTCTACATGATGTTTCATACATGTATACATTGTGTGATGTTTTGTCAAACATTTATTTCTTTATGGTTAAAGCATTCACAAATCCTTCCTGTTAATCTTCTGAAAAGGAAAGCACGTTATTGTGACTTATAGTCAGTCATCCTACTTGCAACAGCACACAGAATTTCTACTCCTCTCTAAATGTAGGTCATTATGTGTTTGCCAGTCTCTCCTCATCCTTCCCACACACCCACAGTCCCAGCCTCTGGGAGCCTCTCTTCTCTTTGTCTCCACTTCTAATGAAATTGACTTAGATTCCATGTATGAGTGAAGTGTAGAACTTGTCCTCTCTGCCTGGCTTATTTCATTTAGCACAGTGATATCCAGTTCTATGTTGTTGCCAATGACAGGACTTCATTTCTTTAAAATTTAATTTTATAAGTACATGTTTATAGTGCATGAAGTTTACATTCATCTTAGTGAGTAGGTGCATATACTTAACTTATCCTGATTTTTATTCAGCTTCTTTCCACCCACCTCCCCCCAGTCACCTCTAGATTTTCTTTCTTTTTATTACTACTGTTACTAGCTTTTAGTTCATGTTTACAACAAATAATGATTGCATTCACTGTATTTGGCACATGTACATGACACAGCATAAATCTTTTTTTTTTTTTTTTTTTTTTTTTTTTTTTTTTTTTTTTTTTTTTTTTTTTTTTTTTTTTTTTTTTTTTTTTTTGTGACAGTATCTCGCTTTGTAGTTCAGGCTGGCCCTGAGCTCACTCTGCAGCCCAGGCAAGCCTTAAACTCAGCGATCCTCCTGGCTTTGCCTCCCGAGTGCTAGGATTACAGGTGTGAGCCACCATGCCTGGCACTGTGGTGTGTGCTACTGATTGCTGGTGGGTGTGAGTCACCACGCCTGGTATTGTTGTATGTGGTTACTGGGGATCAAACCAGGGACCTTGCACTTGCTAGGCAGGCACCAGAACCACTGAGCTAAATCTCCAGCCCCACATCATAAATCTTTTTACTTCTATTCTCTGTTCCCTTCCCCTCACTCAGGGTCTCTTGTATTCCTTCCCACTTGCAAAATTTCTAGCTGATCCTGATTCCTTTTTATCAGTCTTTTATTTTGCTCTCTAGTTGTAGTTTGCATTACTCAAATGAAAGAACCAGATGGTAATTACACTACTGTGATTTATTTCATTTAACATTGTGTTTTCGAGGTGTATTCATTTTCCTACAAATGTCTCCAATTTTTCTTTGCTTATAGCCAAGTAGCATTCTGTTCTGTACAATTTACATATTATGCATTATTCTGCTATAAACATTGTTATGCACATATTTCTGTAATATGATGTTTTTCACTCTTTGGGAAGTCCCTGGAAGGGGAATAGTTGGGTCAAATGGAATTTATATTTTTGGTTCCTTGAGAAATCTCTGTTCTGACATCTATAATGCTTGTGCTAGTTAATTCCTACTAAAGATGTGTAAGTGTTCCTTTTTCACTGCACCTAGGCCAACTTTTGTTATTGTTTTATTTTTTGATGATTACCACTCTTTTGGTATAAAATGAACTTTTGTGTTGTTTTAATTTTTGTTTCTCCAATGGGAAGAGATGCAGAATGTTTTGATTTATTTATTGGCTATTTGTACTTCTAAGAAGTGTCTATTCCTTCTACTTGCTTAGGTTTTGGTTGGGTCTCACTTTTCTAGCTTCTTCAGATTCAGTGATAGCCTGTTTATCTGAAATCTTTCTGATTCCTGAAGTAGGGATGGATTGCTATAAACTTTCCTCATAGTATACCATTAGATGAATCTCATGTTAAAAATTTATTTCTTTTCTTCCTTCTCTTTCTTCTTCTACCTCCTTCTTCTTCTTTTTCCTATTTTTTGTGGTGTTAAGAATTAAACCTGGAGTAAATTAGGTAAACATTCTAGATAAACACTCGATTTGATGATCTCTATCTTCAATTCCTGAGTTCTAAATTTCTAATTTAAGATAATTTTGCTTTCTTCAAGTGATTTTCTTAGCATATTTAATTGTATTTTAATTGTAGTTTTATTTTGCTTTATAACTATGCATGTGTGTGTTTTGGAGGGGAATATTAATATACTGGGATGTTTTGATTTTTATTTTCTGCCTACAGTACAATGTATAGAAGCACAATTTTGTTTTTGATAATCTTTATGGGCAAGTATTAGGGTTTTGGGTGGTTTACAAGTTCCTTATTTCAAGATAGCCTATTAGGATAGTGAATAGAGTTTATTTAAGGAAACACTTTTTTGTTGTTAAAAAATATAAAGGGACAGCTGAATATGCCTTTTTTTTTTCTTTTTTTTTTGAGACAGGGTCTTGCTTTGTAGTCAGGCTGGCTCTGAGCTCACTATGTAGCCTAGGCAAGCTTCAAACTCAGCAATCCTCCTGTCTCTGCCTCCCGAGTGCTGGGATTACAGGCATGAGCCACCACACCCGGCACTGTGGTATGTGGTATAGATGGCTGGTGGGTGTGAGTCACCACGCCCAGCATTGTATGTGGTTACCGGGGATTGAACTCAGGACCTTGCACTTGCGAAGGAGGTGCCGGAACCACTGAGCTAACCCTCCAGGCCCTGAATATGTCTTTTGACTTTGGGACTCATGCTTGTTTCTGCAGGATCCTTAGCATCTCTCCCTTGCTCTTTCCCTCACATCTGTCTCAAAAAGGCCCTACTTTACGTGGCTTCTGGTCATCTAGGAGTGGCACTTTCTGCAACTCAGTTTGAGTCCTACTTCCTAGTTTTTCTAGACAGCATCTCCATAAGGTCTAAGATCTGTTTTAAAGTAGCAGAGTTTTTCCCCCTAGGAACAACTTCATCTGCTTTTCATCAACCATAGGTTCTCTGCTCCACCTTAACCTTTTCTGCAACATTCTTTCTAGAATAGCATTCTTTTCCTTGCTTCCAGCTGTGAGGAGGGAGTTCCAGAGAAATCCTCCTGGAGGTCAATGATTATGTTTCTACTCTCAAGTACTTGGAAGTTTGTAACAGCCATGGATGGTGTGTGATTTCCTCTTCTTCCTTAGTTATATTAGTCATGTCAAGTGCTCAACAGCCACGTGTAGGCAGGGGTACTATGTAGGCCAACAGAGATGTATAAAGCTTCTATCACTGTGGAAAGGACAGAACTGCTCTAAGTTTAAAGAATCAACTGTCCACTCTGTCCAGAGCTCTCTTTGGGTGGTAAACTACTTAACAGATTGTCCTGAGACTTTCCTTTTCTAACCCTTGTGGTAGGTACATAACAGGTGTTCAATATAATCATCTACAAGAAAAAAGAGGAAAATTATTATTATTTGCATAGTTACAGAATGCTTATTCTACTACAATTGTAAATTTAGTGGTAAATTCCTATTTTAATAGTGTTTTAATAGAGTCTAGCAATTTTAATTTTCTTATCTTTTAAATTAAGGTGGGATTATGTTTGAATAATGAAACTTCTTCAGATGTAATGAGCTACAAGCTTATTAAATATTTACTGTAAGCAGTACAAGCTTACTGCCACCAAATTGCCTACAATCTGATTAATTAATTTACTAAGCAAATATTTATTGAGCACAACAATCACGTGTATAGGATCTGGGGATACACCAGTGTATAAAACAGAGCAAATCCTTTTCTGATGTATTTACTATTTCAGTGGGAGGAAATAGATACAAAACAAATTAAACATGTAGTTACACAGTATCTTAAAGGATAATAATTTTAGGAAAAAAATCATGAGGATGAGACAGAGAGTGCTGAAGATAGTACTGCACTGTAATTTCAGTGTGGTTGGGCTGTGTGGCACTTGAGCCAAAGTTCAAAAGGAAGGAACTGGGATGGTGGCACATGCTTGAAATTCCAGCACCCAAAGAGCCTGAGGCAGGAGAAGTGCCATGAGTTTGAAGCTAGAAGGTCAGAACTACATAGGGAGACCTTAAACAAAGCAGAAACAAACACACAAAACCTAACAAAGAAACAAGCCCCAAAGGAAGTAAATCTGTTCATCATCAAGGGAAAACATTCCGCTCAGATATTCACCAACTTCTGAACACTGAGGCATGGGTATGCTTGCTATTCTAGAGAGGCAGTAAGGGGTCAATGTGCCTGGAAAGAGGGGAAGGAAAGGAGCATAGCAGAAGGGATAACAGAGATGAGAGAATGCCAGGCCAGGTGGAACCTCGGTGGCTACCGGAGGTTGAGTTGGGCACTGAATAAAAAGAGAGCCTATGGAAGAGTTTGATAGAAGAGTGTAATGATCTGATTTAGGGGTGTTAAGGGATCATTCTGTCTGCCATGGTGCAAATAGACAGAAAGTGTGGCAACTGGAGAGGGAAGAGTAGAACCAAGAGCACTGTTAGGTGACGATGAAGTCATCCCCCTAAATCAAGGGAGTTTGGGTCACAGCTGATGAGAGGAAAGGGGTAAAAGTAGTCATATTTTGGATTCCTTATTATTACAAAACAGATTGGGACTGCAAGTGCCCTGCATCAAACATCGGGGAGATAGTGTAGGATGTGATCTAAATCATCGTGATGACCCAAGATTGGTGTTTGGGGAAGAAGAGTCTGAGTTAGTCAATCAATAAATCAAACAAACAAGCAAACAGAAAAACAAATATAGAGAACTCTTCCTAGAACACTAGATTAAGAAAGAGGAAATCCACTTCATTCAGTAATGATTTCATCATTTCTTTCAGAATTTGAGAAGGCCTTGCTGTCACTGCTTCCTATAATAGCTGTCCCTCAAAGTACTTGGAAAATACTCTTTGTCTGTCTGCCTGTCTGTCTCTGTTTCTCTCCGCCTCCTTCTTAAATTTATAAGAAGTCTGTGATGCCCATATGATTTCTGTAATGCTATGCCCATATGATTTCTGTTACATACTATAACTTCAGAGATTTCCAGTATCTTCCATTATTTAATTCAGATTTATCCTGAAAAACTCAACATATGACCATTCTGAATTCCCAAAAGGAAACTTCCACATTAGTTTAAGATATAAACTAATTTGTAAATACCATATTTATTTTAGATTTCAAGGTGCACATCCATGAAGGATATAAAGAGAGGCTTATGTTTACTACTGAAATTTCTGAACTCATTTAGCAGGAAAATATTATAGCACTGTGCCTTATCTGAATTTTCTTTTTTCTTTCCCAAATTTTCCAGGATAAAAGACCTGCTCCTTCCTTCCTTCTTTCTCCCTCCCTCTGTCCCTCCTTTTCTTTCTTCCTTCTCTCTCTCTTTCCCCATTTCTTCTTTCTTTCCTTCCTTCCAACTCTTTATGACATAGAGTTGACTTTAACTCTATATTGAGGAGATCTTGCTAAGAAGTATATTTCAGGTTTTCAAAATAATTCTTAGGGTCACAGATACCACCAAAACAGGTTCAGGCGTGTCAAATTGTTCTATCCCCAGAGTTGCTTGGGCATGGAACCTGGTCTGGATTCCAAAAATTAGAAAGAACTACCTTTATAATTTGTTTTGCATTTGTAGAATTAGCCACAAAATTGTCCTTTAGCAAAATTCTGTCTAGGCTGTCCATATTGTTGTTTTCTTTGTCCATTATCTTTGTCCCGGTATCCCAGATTTCCTAGGGTATCACAGATCCCACAGAAAGAAAAATGGGAACTTTCTTAGCCTCACAGGTGGCAGAGAAAAAGGCTTTGTTATAAATTCATCGTGTCTGTCTTTGCTAGCTTCCCCACTCAGTGTGTACTGATGTGTGTCCTCCCGGGACGCGGAAGGGGATTCGTCAGGGAGAACCAATATGCTGTTTTGATTGCATCCCGTGCGCTGATGGACATGTGTCAGAGAGATCAGGTAGAGATGATCATTTTCTCATTTAGGTAAAAATGCAATTAGGTTAAATGTGTTTTGGCAAAGAGGTCCTTGAAAGCCTTCTTTATAAATGTGTGACTTATAATAAAAATAATTAAAACCTATCCAATTATTACATGTTAAGCCCAGTGTAATTTTAAAAAATTAAAACTGTAATTTTAAAAAATTATTTTTTATTAGTACATGTTTGTAGAACGCAATGAATGTATTGATTATGAGGAATTTATATGAATATCTCACATCATAATTCTCTGAAAAAACTGATACTGGTTTTCAGTTCTCACATTGCTACTGTTGGGAAAAGATTTACAACCATGAAATTAATAAATAAAGCATAAAACTAAATATAAGAAATATATAAACAATACAATTCTTAAATATGTATTTGTCTGAGATAAACTAAACATTAATTATGTTCATAATTGAGAAAAAAGGTGACTTACAGTTCTCTGTTTTGGTGAATTATCTGTAATTTGGAACTGCAAGATCTAGAATTCTACCCTTAAAGATGATGGGCTGAAAGTTACGAGGAACTCAAAGTTTGGAACACATGCGAGTTCTAGAACCACTGCTGCAGGAAGATTGCTCGACATCTTGCTGAGTTGCTGCTCTTCATAAGCAGAATTTTAGTGAGGCTTTGTGTGCATAGTCTGGCAAACACTTGGAACAGGGTTATTTTTATTTCTACCTTCTGTTACAGACAACACAGACTGTACTTATCTTTTGTCAACTGGCCCTCAACAACAATTCATCTAAAAGAATTTTAAAATTGTAAAAATGTTCCCTAGATGTCAAATAAACACAGTGTAACCTGAACAACTTCCTGGACTCCCATGGCCAGACTCTGCACTGAGTCACGTCTCCAGGAGGCTAGTTCAGCAGTCAGAAGTGATGAGAAGGGGATTTCCATCATTATCTACATCTTTCAAAGAATATTAAAGAGATTCATTTTACAATGTACCATAAACTCATCCCAAACAGCTTTTTCTGGCATGACAATATTTTCCCTTAGAGCCTACTTTCAGATAAATGCTCCAAACCATTCTCAGTCTCAGGAAACACAACTACTTTTTTGTTTCCCTTCTTAGCTTCAGTCCTCCTCCACCTGTTCCTCATATCAGGATTTGAAGGGCGAGGAGGGGAAAAGCTGACTGTACAAGGCCAAAATTCTCTTCCAAGGGAGTGAAATCGAATGGAAGACTGAAAACACTAGTCTGTTAACCAATATTGTGCCAGCCACAGTCCTCTCAATTGTTTCACCCCCATAGTTCTGATTTTCTTATTTATGGATTATTGTTGAGTTTGTAAGAGTATATACCTCAATAGACAGTAGGGAGAGAAAGAAAGAAGGATGCTATCAGAAAAAGCCAATGCAAGAAAGACTCAAGTTGAGAAGGGAAACTAAATTTCTAAAATTGAAAACAATCACTCTGTATGTATTATTATGCACACACTCTAAGGTCATTTTATCACTACTTTTTTGAGGTGTTATCTGTATTCTGTATAAGGAATTTTCAAGGAGTCCTTACTGTAGTCTTTGACTTCTCTGGGCTATTTACAGTTAAAAGGGACAGTTGGGCTCTCTTGCACTCATTTCTCTGCTTTTTTTGTTCAACAGGTCAAAGGGAGTGTGATCAGTGTGGTGAAGACTATTGGTCAAATGATCAAAAGAGTATGTGTGTGCTGAAAGAGGTGGAATTCCTTGCTTATGACGAGGCCCTGGGATTCACCCTGGTCATTCTCTCCATCTTTGGGGCCCTTGTTATCTTGGCCGTCATGATTGTGTATGTGGTACACAGGCAAACTCCTCTGGTGAATGCCAATGACCGAGTGCTGAGCTTTCTCATTCAGGTTTCTCTTATCATCACAGTGCTGTCGTCCATGCTCTTCATTGGCAAGCCGTACAACTGGTCCTGCATGGCCCGCCAGGTCACACTGGCCCTGGGCTTTTCTCTTTGCTTATCTTCCACTCTTGGAAAGACTATATCATTGTTTTTTGCCTACAGAATTTCCATATCCAAAACCCGATTCATATCCATGCGCCCCCTTTTTCGAAAAATTATTGTTTTGTTCTCTGTTCTAGTTGAAGTTGGCATATGCACAGCCTACTTGATATTACAACCTCCAAAAGTATACAAGAACATGGAATCTCAAAATATAAAGATCATTTTGGAATGCAATGAAGGTTCTATCGAATTTTTATGCTCCTTATTTGGGATCGATGCCTTCCTGGCCTTGCTGTGCTTTCTTACAACCTTTGTGGCCCGTCAGTTGCCAGACAATTATTATGAAGGAAAATGTATCACTTTTGGGATGCTGGTCTTCTTTATTGTCTGGATTTCTTTTGTCCCTGCTTACTTGAGCACCAAAGGCAAATTCAAAGTGGCAGTGGAAATATTTGCAATCTTGGCATCCAGCTATGGCTTGTTAGGTTGTATATTTGCTCCCAAGTGTTTCATTATTTTGCTGAGGCCGAAGAGGAATACCGATGAAACCGTTGGTGGGAGAGTCCCCACTGTAGACAGGAGCATCCAGCTGACTTCCGCGTCAGTGAGCAGTGAGCTTAACAATACCACAGTGTCAACCATTCTGGATGAATAGTGTTGCAGGTTACGTGTAACCTTGAAATTAGAGTTGTGACAAAGTTCAATGTTTTCTGTCAGATTGTTCCTACAGCAGCTGCCTGATGCTCTAGGTGTAATAGCAAGGATTTGTGTTTTGAGGTATAGGCATAGTGTGGTATATGATGTCTCATTCTCTAACATACCATTTACTGTGAGTTAGAGTACCTCTTATTGAAACCCTGGTGTGTTTTATTAAAATATTTCCTAATATTTTCACACAAAAATTGTGCAGTAGAGGATATGATAGGCATAATTTATCTAAAATAATAGAGGACAAGTTGTTCTTCAACATAGTTTGTGTTTAAATCATGGGTATCTGACCTAGAATTCTAGACTAAATAAAATCACCTAGCAAGGACCAAAAAAGACATTTCATTTTACATTTTGTTATTGCCTCTCTGAAGTAGATAGTGTTCTCTAACTGTTGTTCATAAACTTTCCATTGAAGGAGGAAGTTTAGAGAATTCTTAGAATATAGTTATATTTCAAAGAGCTGTGGAATATTGACAATATCAAAGAACTGAAATATTGACAAAACTGGGTTCTTTCTTGAATTCATAATGGGAAGGCAAGATCTTTCCAATGCAAACTTCTCTGGAGAAAAATAAGTCATACAGGATCTGAGTTTCACAATATTCTCCTGCTTGAAAATAAAAGTAAGGTGATAAAAAGCTGGCACAACAGTTAGAATATATAGTGAAGCTCTGAAAGAAGAAACAGCAGATGTTTATTGAGTGCAGGTATTAGAATAGAATTAAAAAAAAACTGAATGCTTGATATTTGCCCTATGAATATATAGAGTTAAGTGGAGTTTAATTCCCATGTAGAAATGTTTGTTTCCAATCTTCTAAATATGAAACTTTGAGAATGACCTATCTGTATTTATGTGCATATGATTTAAATATGTGGAAAGAAAAATTTTGTTGGAATTCCAATAAAACAAAAAATGCATATGGTTGTTTCACCTTAGAAATCCCATGGAACAAAAAAGAGATCTTTCTTTAAAAGGACTTAATAAGATTTGGGAATCCCACTTACCTAAACTGGGCAGAGATTCATGCAGGCTTGTGAGAGCAGAATCCTGAACCATGATGAATGATTAGATTTGCAGGGCAAGTCATTCAGGAACTTGTTTACTGATTTCTAAAGAAAGATTATTCTAGATCACACAAAGGGGATCAGTTTCCTACAGTTCAAATAGGAAGTTTATGTCAAAGCTCAGCAAAGCTGCAAAGGGATCACATTTGTTGTAAGGACAATGGTACCCTAATATTCTGGGAAAATATCTATTCACCTATTCGTCTCATTTTGCACTGCAGCCCTTAGAATTATTAGATGAGAATCTACACCAAAGACCAGAGAACAGGGAAATTACTTTCTTTGTCCGTTCATTCATTCATTGAATTTGTTTGGTCCTTCATTCACAAGACTGTACTTTGGAAAGGGAGAATTATTTGTTGAAGTATAGAGCGACAGAAATATGAAAATCTGTGACTCAGTTTCTTTTTCAGTTGCATGTATAGCTTAAGCTTTATTCTCAGTAATCCATCTTTAGATTTTAAAAAAGCTGACAGATGGCTCATGTCTAGTGACTTGGCTTATTTTTATATTCAAAAGATTTCAACCTCAATGCAATCAATTTCTTTTTTGAGATGTTGATTATTGAATATATATGACTCAAATATAATTCCAGAAGTCCATATGGTTAATATTAAAGACTTCATGATCTTCTTTTATATTACATTGCTCAATCATACATTCGCATCAGACTCGAGTTCTTCACAATTATTTTTCTGATTAGCAATAGCTTTGGAAATTAGGGAAAATAAATGTTACCAAAAGCGATATCAATTGACACTGCATGTTTAATGGTAATGCTTACTTATGTAACTCTACTTTAAAGGTACAGTTTTTATCTAAAATAGTGTGAAGTTATTATTTGTTGACTTGGCACACATGCATTTGTAACAAAACTGTATTATTTCAGTTATAATAAGTACTATGATTGTCAAAAAGGTAATAGTCTAACTTAAGACATTGTTTCATGCTTTGTAATTAATTACTTGTCGACTTTTAAAATATTTCTCATAACATTGAAAGTTACTTGATCTATGGATGAATATATAATTTAAAAATTATTTCTAGTGGGTAGAATAACCAAAACCTCTGTTAGCATATATTACTTTGTAAGAGAATCTTATGTAGAAGTCACTACTGATACTCCTGCTGTGGGTGAACACGTGCTGGTAACTCATGCTGGGCCTTGGGGAGCTGCTCAGAATTAATTTCAGGGTGTTGCATCAAATTACGCAGTTGTTGGTTTGAGGAGCAGCATAAGGATTAATTGCTTGAACCAAAAAAGTGGCAAACAACACTTTACTAAGGGTAGGGCTGCACAGGCAGAAAAAAATGACCATTTGGGTAAAAAAAAAAAAAAGTTTATCAGAGCTGCTCAAACCCACATTATAAGGTTAGTCCCTTGCCTTAAGGTAGAGAAAATTCCTGTTAGAAAGCAAACATATCACAAAGGGTGAGACATTCCAGCCGCCAGCTTAATCTGCTCGCAGCAGAGCTCTGATCTCACGTCTCTGCTCACAGCTCCCCAGGCGCTCTTGGCCAGGAGAGCCATAGTCCTGCTGCCTTAGTCTGACATAAAGACCAAAGCTGTCATCTTTTATTTTCAACAAGTGTTACCGATCACCTTTTGCCCCCATCCTTTTAACATTCCTTTTGCAACTCTTTGAATCCACTTCTGATTTTCTTAGTTCTTTGATCACACTATTATCTTTTACCTTTAACCTTTACTAGTACTCCATCCATTCATCCATCCACCCATCTCTGAAGGCTTAAAGTGCACCAGACTGTCATCTTCCTTTTCCTCTTTCCCTTCCCATCCCTTCCTTTCCTCCTCCACCTCTTTCTCCTCATAAGAGATTTGCAGCAGGATTAATTAATATCACCCAAACAAGCAACCCCTCACATTTCTAACAACAGAAAAATAAAGGTTCACTCAGCCAATGGAATATTGTAAAAAGCATGATCATAAGTGGGCTACTTGCTCAAAAAAAAAGACTGCAGAGTGCTAAGATTGAAGGCTGGAAAATGACTTGGAATTTGGAAATCATCTAGGCATGAGATCATGTTGGCTCAGATGAGGCATGGGGTTCTGAACACCTGGGCAAGTTGAATATTGTCAAAGTCAGATTTTCTGGTGTACTTGAAACGTTTGACAGTTGTATATTTGAAGTATGTTTGATAAAAAGGGAACATACTAGAGCAGTTTAAGTCTTATTTTATTAAATTTTGCTTCCTTCTGAAATTCTGATTAATAAAGGGAGGCACTTAAACTGATAAATCTCCCCCCAGTTACATTCAGTAACTGTTAACTAGTTATACTAGTTCTTACCCTAAAACTAATTTCACTGAAAAATATTGGTCTCATTCTGCCTCTTTTGCTTATTTATCCAGCCTTCTGGGTTGGACATTGTAAGGTCCACTGGGGCAGCAAGTGTGTTTCTATTTCCTCTGTTAGCAGTGCTTCTACGCCACATAGCTTTCGTTATTGGAAATCCGGGAACCATGATCAACATTTCCTTTTCTTCTGTTGGCATCTTCTTTCAAGAGCTATGTATAGCACATATACACACCAGCCAGCAAATGAGCCACTAATTCCTGTGGATGTTCAACTCAATATGGCTCAGATTGGCCCTTTCCTCTTTATTCCTAATGCATCAGCATCTTGTGGCCCCACCCAGCACTTGTCTCTTTTGCTGCTTCTTTCTTGAACACTTAGTTCTACCAGACATGTGATATATTTATTTTCTTTGTATCTCCATTGTTTACTACTGAATTCCCATACCTAGTAGAGTGCCTAGGAAATATTACATCTATTCAATGACACCTGCTGAATGAAGGATGAATGAGAGTGAGTAAATGGGTGAAACAATGTATCCTCAGGCCTCCCCTCTTTTACTACAATATCATCTTATGTGTATTGCTACAGCCAACTGCTAATGGTCTACTTCTTTGGCTTGCTTTCTACATTTCATTTCTCACATTGCAGCAAAAGGCATCTTTCTAAGGGACACTAATTTTTTCTGCCACATCCTGACTGAATTCTCCAACAAGGCTCTTCATTGTGCCCTTGTTCCCTATTTATCTCCCCCCACGCTGACATTCTTCTCTGACCTTTTGTGGCTTCCCATCCTTCTGTCCAGATTATTTCTGTCTCCCTGAATTTGTCTCCTGTGAAAAGTGTTGGCTGCTTGTTCCTGGAACATCCCTCCCATCTCGGTCCCTCATTTGCCAGCTGTCTGCCTCCAACTCCTGAAGACCTAGATAAATGGATCGTTTCCCTGTGGAGGGCTGCCAGTCAACTGCTCCTAATTAAGTTGGTGTTGGGCATTTGCAGGCCTATTGCAGCACTCTACAGCCTCTCTGATGATGACATTTGCCACCCGTGCAGCAGTAGCTTTTGGAAGGAAGGGCTGTGTGCTTAGAGTGCTTTGTATTGTTCATTTCTGTAGTCTTGTTCCAGAGCAAGTGATACATGATAGGTGCTCAATAAATGTTTTCTGAATATCACTATACAGTATTAAGTGTGTGCTGAACTCTGAGGTGTTTTGGGTCAGTGTAATCAAGATACTGAGGGAAAACTATACTTAATTAGCTTTTGTTCACTTTAAAAGTGCCTAAGCAGTACTGGCATCAGGTTTTATTTTAGTCCATGGTTGTGGCTACAGTAGAACCTCCTGAAACAGAGTCCTGTTTTCTAATAAATGCCATATGAGGGGGTAATTTAAATATTTTTATAGAATCCAAGATGACTTGTCTCCAGAGAATAACCTCAAGTCTAGGAACAAAACCACCATATGGCAATGCCTGGCCCTCCTGGGGCTCATCCTCTGGTTGGGGTAAGATGGGCAATAAATAAATAAGAATATACTGAAGTAAACAAAATAACTCAGAGGTTATGGAAGCTAGGAAGGAGTCAGAAGGGTGCTGGAAAACACTTGGT